>CAIGRP010119295.1:0-11196 GCA_903798385.1 Fraxinus cuspidata
GAGAATGGAAGCATCCTTTGGTGTTCCAAACAAGAGATGAAGAGATGATATATGACACATGAAAGGGATTATTAAAAACACGAGAGTAAACGACGATTGATCATCGGTTCGTTTTGCAAAATTGACCACACAAATAATGAAAGTTGCATTTCTAGGGATTATTAAAAACCCGAGAGTAAACGACGATTGATCATCGGTTCGTTTTGCAAAATTGACCACACAAATAATGAAAGTTGCATTTCTGAAAAAATATATATTTTTTACCATTTATTTAAATGTTTCCTACTGAGTATTACTTGTGATACTCACTCCTACAAAATTTACATGTTAATTGAAGGCATGACAAGGGTTTGGCATGGTGGCAAGTGCTCGGCGATTGAAATGCTTTTAACTTTCTAAAAAAANAGTATTACTTGTGATACTCACTCCTACAAAATTTACATGTTAATTGAAGGCATGACAAGGGTTTGGCATGGTGGCAAGTGCTCGGCGATTGAAATGCTTTTAACTTTCTAAAAAAATTTATTTGGGTAATTTCTTTTATGAATAACTAGACAACACTTTAAAAAAATTTAATTTTCTGTTTTGCCTAGTTTTATATATATTGCATGTCGATTATAATTTAGAAACGTTGGAAAGATTATGCATGAAGTTTATTTGTTGCTGGATTGAATTTCATATTCTGTCATTTTACTTGAAAATGGTATAACTTGGACTATAATGTATATTTTAGTCTTTGGAATTACCCTAAAATATTATCTAGAGAAAAAGTTATGACCATTTTGGTAGACTGCGTAGAGTCAGTTTCGAAATTTCTGTCGAGCATAGTTAAAAAATATTTTCATACTTCAAACATTTTCATCGAGACCCCAAATTTTTTTATGATGTACGTATATGAATGACATAGTCTCTGTTAAAATTTCATAATTTTTAGTCGACGTTTACTAGGCCACATATATTTTTCTTTCCGCTGCTGCGCAACCGATAGTTGCTGAAATTCCTCCAATGTTTTTTTCAAAATAAAATTACACCATAATTTTCTAAAGTCTATGTGGACATATATCTCCCATTATAATTTTTTATATGTTTCAAACTCCAAAATTTTTTTTATTTTGTAATTTATTTTGGTTAGCATTAAAGAGGTCAAACAAAGAAGAAGATTTTTTTTACCGCTTCGAGTTCCGTGAATTTGGGGCATTATAGATGATCCCAAAGTAGGCATGACCCAAGCATGTACATCCGAGGAGTGATGCTCATCCCACCAATTTTTTTGCTAACCTCATCGAGTGAAGTACCTCGATCACGTGTCTCCGTAGGAACATGAGGGAACATCCGGACAATGTAGATCTCATCGGGAAACAACATTCCCCTTTAGTTTGGGATCTCCTCGATGTCATGTAGACCTCATCGGGTGAAGTACCTCGATCACGTGTCTCCTCAGGAACATGAGGGAACATCCCGACAACGTAGATCTCATCGGGAAACAACATTCGCCGTTACGCTTTTACATAATATTCAGCATATATTTTTCATAAATTCCCTCTCTGACTTAGGCACCGGAGGGGTGACGAGGACACACCTCGACGCCTTTGTAAAGCTACTGAAAGATCTCTTCATATTCATTCTCAACCATCAAGCTCGAACATCAATAGGTAGGACGATTTTTTATAGCATAATTGGTGCTGTCTGTGGAAAGGGCTACCAAAAGCCATGATTAATAAACGTTTATGTCTTCCTCTAAGAAGCTCATTTGTTCCAAATCATCCTCCTACTAAAGAACCTCCAGCAGCTCAAGAAGAATCATCAGACATACCAATGTCCTAACCAACATTTGTTACTATTGGAGCATTTGATGAGCTCCGCCAACAAGTTGTTATGCTAACTTAGTTGTTGAGTAAAAGAAATCCGCATCAAGAACAAGCAACAGGACCATAGGGCAATTTTATGGTGAATGCTCGAGCTTCTCGTGCCGTTTTGGGCATCGGCGATGCCGTAACTACAGGTGTACCTCGAACGAACCTGGGCTCGAGGTCAGTTACTACGGACTCCACTGAACTCGCCAAGATCATACATGACGGAATAACAGCTGGTATGTTTCGGAACACGAGGGGTCAACAGGTTTCACTCTTAACACATTCACTCCAGAGATATTGCCATACCCTTCGCCAGACATATTCAAGTATCCCCGCATAAAAGAGTATGATGTAACTACAGATCTAATCAATCATTTCAACGTATATACCAATGTCATGAATTTACAAGTGGCAACAGATCCGGTGATGTGAAAAGTTTTTTCACAAACTTTGACTAACCCTTCCATAGATTGGTTCTCTACCCTAGAGCCCAATTCCATTACTTTATTCTTTGATTTGGCCTATGAGTTTTTGCCATTTTTGCAAGTAGCAAATGCATCAAGAAAATAACAGCTTGCCTTATGCAGCTCCGTTAAGGATAGAAAGAATCTCTGCATAACTTCATGACGAGGTTCAATAAGGAGAGACTTCAGATATCAAACCTACATATCACAACAGTAATCTCCCTTCCTCACATACGCCATAAGATGCGAAGCGCTCAAAATGTCTGTCAAAAACCCCATTGAAGTTGGTGACCGAGGAGACATTGAACCTGAGGAGAACTCCTCATCCTACCTCGGAAAAACCCGAACACAAAAGACAACATGATTTCAATCCCTGTCCAGAGGTTCCTCAGAATAAGCAGAGACATGACACACAACCGATGTCTTTTACCTGACTGAGCACTTCTAGATCTAACATTCTCATAGAGATCAATGATATAAAGGAGCTTAAATGGCATTCAAGGATGCAGTCCCCTCCTGATACTCGAGATAAGAGCAAGTATTGTGATTATCATCGGGCTCATGGGCACACAATGGAGAACTGCAAAGCCCTAGAGTGAGAGATTGAGGAGCTAATAAAAAGAAATTCCTAAGTTCATACGTTAGTCATGACAAGCGCCCCAAGGAATGATCATGATAAGGGGAAAGGTCCCGAAGGAAAGGGGAATGACAGGCCCACAATAGGAACCATTAACATTATTGTCGAGGGTATGGAATCGGGAGGAGACTCAAATAGTGGACGTAAGAAATATGCCAGATAATACACCCTAACTTCAAGGCAAATTCATGATAATCTCGAAGATAACACATTTGGGTCATAGGACTTGGAGGGCTTATCACATCCTCATGATGATGCCTTGGTCACATCAGCCATCATAGTTAATTTTGAGGTAAAGAGGATTATGATTGACAGTGCTAGCCAACATATTTTCTCACAAGGTTTACTCAATGATGGGGATTTTAGCCGAACATTTCAAAGTAGTTAAAACCCCACTTCAAGAATTTGGAGGCTGTACGATCATCTAGGAGGGATTTGTCAATCTTCTCCATACCTTGGGATCCAATCAAAAGCAAGTGATGAAAATTACATCATTCTAGGTAGTTTATGCTCCGATGGTTTACAACGCCATTACAGGAAGGCCATTGCTCAACGAGATAAAAGCTATTGTTTCCACCTTCCACCTTGCTATGAAGTTCCCTATGAGTAATGGTATAGGGGTAGTGCGTGGAGACCAATCAGCTACTAGACAATACTATATTACTAGTGTTCGGGGAATATGCACCAACGTCAAGCAAATCTCATCATACGAACCTGAGCTTGACCCTTGAGGACGACTTGCTCATGTGGAGGAATTAGTAGAGCTCGAGATCGAGCACAGTAAAAAGTGACGATTGGTCGAGATCTTGATGCCACCCTCATGCTTGAGTTTTTAAGCTGTCTATTCTGCAATATTGATGTGTTCGCCTCGAATACTAAGGACATGTCCAGGATAGACCCCAGTGTAGTGGTCAACAAAGTTAATATTAAACCAGGAGCTAAGCCAATCAAGCAAAGGAAGAGATAGTTTACACCAGAACGCTGTGAAGTCTATGGGAAGAGATTGATAAGTTGATTAATGCTCAGTTTATTCAGGAAGTTTAGTACCCTAGCTGGCTCGCTAACATTGTCATCATCAAGCAAGCCAATGGTAAATAGAGAGTATGTATTGACTTTTCAGATCTTAACAAGGCATGCCCAAAGGACTGCTATCATCTACCTCGGATCAACAACGTCATGGACAACATTCAGGCCATAAATTGTATAGCTTCCTCGATGCATTTTTTGGATATCACCAGATCCTCATAGTTGAGAAAGATCAAGAAAAAAACGTCCTTTCATAGGTTTAGGGTCATGCCGTTTGGTTTGAAGAATGCAGAGGCAACCTTTCATAGGTTTATCAACAAAATCTTTGCTAAGTTGATTGGAAACAATATTGAAGCCTACATCGATGATATGGTAGCCAAGAGCAAACACGCAGATCAACATATTGCTGATCTTGAGGAAGTATTCAATACTCTTCGGGAATATAACATGAAACTAAATCCAGCAAAGTGCACTTTTAGGGTAGCCTCAGGCAAGTTCTTGGGCTTCATGATCATGCTTAAAGGAATTAAGGCCAATCCAGATAAAATACAGGCACTAACGTCCATGGAGTCTCCCAAGAGTAAGAGGGAGATGCAAAAACTAACGGGTGGGGTCGCAGCTTTGAACATGTTCATATCTCGCGCAGTGGATAGATGTTTCCCATTTTTTAAAGCTCTTAGGTGAAATCAAAACTTCGAGTGGAATGAGGATTGTGAGAAGGCATTCCAGGAGCTCAAACAATCATTTGTAACCTCACCAGTTCTCACAAACCAGAGCCTAGAGATATTCTATTTTTATACTTGGCAGTTTCTCAAAATGCAGTAAGTAGCGTATTGGTGAAAGAAGTGAATAAAGCTCAGCAACCAATTTATTATGTGAGCAAGGTGTTACTTGATACGGAGACTAGGTATACATTGGCCGAACAGCTTGCTTTTGCCTCGGTGTTAGTGACACGAAATCTACGACGATATTTTCAATCCCATCCAATTATAGTGCTCACGAATCAACCACTCAAGCACATACTTTAGAAGCTCGACATGTCCGATAGACTATTGAAGTGGGCAATTGAATTTGGCAAATTTGACGTTAAGTTCAAGTTTCGACCCTCTATCATGGCACAGACCTTGGTTGACTTTATAGCATAACTCAGCCCAAGGCCTCGGGGGTCAGAGACAACTTGACCATTGCTGCCATGGACACATGGGAGATATTTGTATATGGAGCATTAACCTCGTCGGGCTCGTGTACATGAGTCATATTCATCAGTCCAGACATAGAAATACAATGTGCACTCCGATTTGAATTTGATGATACAAACAATGAGAATCTTGAGCTTGAACACATCAAAATTTTCAGCTATTCCCAACTTGTAGTTGGCCAGATTGAGGGGACATTTGAAAGAACAGATGAAAATTTGAGCTTATATTGCCTAAGAGTTCACGATCTTCAAAGGCAATTCAAAAGTTGTGAAATCATAAAGATAGCCCGAACCAACAACTACAAGGCCGACGTCTTGTCTAGACTTGTCTTCATGGAAATTGATGGTCTTGATAGAACAGTCCATGTAAAATTTGTAACAAAACTAAGCATAAACCAAACGCCCTCCGTTATGGACATTGATCATGAGTCCTCTTGGATGTACCCAGTACTTGATTACATAACTAACGAGAATTTACCAGATGATCCACGAATAGCAAGGAGCATCCAATATCGAGCACCGAGATATTGCATGATCAGTGGAATCTTATTTCGCCGAAGTTTCACTCTACCATACCTTCGGTGCCTCAAACCTTCAAAAGCGGCTCAAGTGTTGGCAAAAAGTCCATGAAGGTGTATCTAAAAACAACCAAGGAGCTTGAGATCTAGCCTTTAAACTTATTGGATACAGGTATTATTGGCCTACCATAAAGAAAGAGATGTTGCGGACTACGTTAAGAGTTGTGACAAGTGTCAGAGGTTCAACAACATCATCCATTCTCCAGTTGGGGACCTTATCCTCATTTACTATGCAGCCCATTTAATAATGGGGCATGGACATCCTTTGCCCCTTTCCACTGGCTAGAGGACAATTGAAGTTCATTGTCGTAGTTATGAAGTACTTTACTAAGTGGGCAGAGACCGAGCCCTTGGCAACAATTTCAGAGCCCAAGTTGAGGTCATTCATTTAGAAGTCCATTGTTTGCAGGTTTGGGATACCCAAGATCCTCATAACTAACAATGGAAGACAATTTGATAACCAACAATTCAGAAACTTTTGTACTAACCTAGGGATTGACCACCATTTGACATCAGTTTCACATCCTCAAAGCAATGGCCTAGCTGAGGTTACAAACCAGATTATCTTACAGGACCTCCGAACGAGGCTCAGGGAAGATAGAGGAGCTTGGTCTGATGAGCTACCCTCTATACTTTGAACATGTAGAACGTTTCACAAATCTACGACAGGTGAGACCCCTTTCATGTTCGCATTCGGTGTAGAGGCTACACTTCCAATTGAAATCAGAATGTCAAGCCTCAAGAGGCTTGGGCCTAATTCTGAGGAGCACACAACAGAGTACCTCGACCTTCTTGAAAAAATAGGGGAACAAGCCGCCATAAGGGTTGCATCTAACCAAAATAGAACAACTAGACATTTCAATAGCAGGGTAAGATCCAGAAGGTTCAGAGTCGGAGATCTTGTATAAGAAGGGTCGAAATAGCTGGACATGCCCTGAGCAAGCTGGGACCTATATGGGAAGGACCATTTGAAGTCATATGACAGGTCCACAAAGGAGCATACAACTTAAGAGACACTTCGGGAGAACCACTCCCCATGCTGTAGAATGCTAATAATTTGAAGATTTATTACAAGTAGTTTGTTTTACCTTTACCTATTAGTTTTTTCTTTTTTTTCTCTTTTCTTTGGTATGTCAGGCTTCTACGTCCCGCTTCATTTTACCTTTCAGTTTGTCGGGCATGCATGCCCACGTTCTATTTTTAATTAGGGTGAGTTTGTTTTAATTAGTCAGAGTCGGGATTCTATCACAATAAAGATTTTTTTTTCATTTTGAACAGGACCTTAAAGCCTTACCCCGTACAATCACCTCAAAGTCTTGCCCCGTGCAAACACCTCAAATTTATTATTTGACCCACCACATAGCCCAAGCACTCGAGTGGCTTTCTCCTTTAGATTAATACTCGAGGTTACTATGTATACTATATTGCTCGAGTATGTACATCGAGTTTGTAACTTGATAATCTAAAAATCTTGCTACTCAAGCTTGCTAGTCGAGCTTTACATTTTCAATCTCCTCGTGCTTGTAACTTGGTAATCTGAAAATCTTTTTAAGATGCTTGAACTTTCAAATTGAGCTTTGCAGCTTCAAGCTTCGCGAGTTTCTAATTTGATTATTAAATCTTAAAAGTTGCTTGAGATTTGTAACTTCAAGGCGCTCGAGTATCTACTTGATTATTATATCCTAAAGGTTGCTCGAGCTTTGTAGCTTCAGGGCCCTCGAGTTTTTAACTAAACACTTCAAAATCTTCCTAAAAACTAACCGATCTTACAATTCAAAGCCGGTCGAGCTTGTTGCGTGGTTATTGTTGAATTTAAACTATTCGATCTCCATAGTTTTTAGAACCTCTATATTGTTTGTTATTACCAATTTTTAAATGGCTCAAACTTGCCGAGTGAGCTTTAAAGTTTCAAGCCCCCCGGGATAGTTATGTTGTTATTGTCCAACTTTTGTAACATATTACTTGAACTATACATATACAAAAGAAAATAGTTGCTCGTGCAATTAACAAAAAAAATCATGTTCCTGGTTGATCAATGTACTTGTACATTTAAAAAAAAACTTTCAAATATAAGTTCAGAGAAAGGAGGACGGGGACCTAATCTAAATCCTTGTTTCTCTAGGGTCTGTCGACCTCCTCTCCATCCTCGCCGTGGTCGATGTCCTCGGCCATTATACACTTAGAGAAAGAAATCTCAAGCCCTTCAACGGCCTCGGGTATAGGCAACAACTCATCAGCATTGACCTCAGGCGGCTCGGAACAAAGGTAGGCTCAAGCTTGCTTAAACGCATAGTTGTACAATCCTAAAGCATAGTCACCCTTTAGTGCCCCAAACTCCTCGGACTTTTTGAAGTCCTCTACCGCTCTGACTCGACCTCTTCAAGCTTTATCTCAAAATCTTTTGATTTACGCTCGAGCTTTGCTTCCTCAGCTTTATCCCTGGACACTCCCACTTCATCTCGAGCTTGTTACGGATCGATCTTAAGCTCAAAATTCTCCCTCGATCGACGAGAAGCCTCAGCCTCAAGAGTAGATATATGCTGGCCCTGACACTGATTTTTTCCTCGAGTGAGGCCACTTTTTTAGCCTCTCTTTCTCCCCTCAAGGCCAATGCTCGAGCCACAATCAAGGCCTTTACACAACATAACAATAGTGAGTGGTCGAGCTTTTAACTTAACAAAAAATTCAAATGAAAATATAAAATATTGAGCTTGACTTTACCTTTAGTGTGAGAGCTTCGACTGCCTTCACACCCTCATTCATGTTGAGCTCTCCTCTTCAGTACTTCTCAAGGAGTTCAGGCAAGATCATACATTTCCTATATTCAGTGGTCGTCGAAGATGGGCAAACATGGATGTCATCATCAAGGTCAACGACCCTCTAGGAGTGCCAGCTCGAGTGTTCTAAGTGGGTGGTGCCTCACCAAGGCCCTTCCTCATTAGCTCAAGAGGCATTTCCCGAGGTCTCTTTTTACCTTTCTTCCCAACCTATTTAGCAGGGACATCTTTTGTCTTCTGCTGGACTACTCATAGTAGATCGGAAGGGCCAAATGCCATCTCGAATGCTGTAAAAATAAAAACGCAAGTCATTAGAATGAGGATTAAACAAGTTATTCAATATAAAAGTAAAGGTTATTTGCTGATCGAAGGCTGATCATGCCTATTTCAAAGACTAATCATGCCTATTCAAAAGGCTGATCATGCCTATTTTAAATCATGGTCATGTCTCTGTCCAACCTCTCTCCAGTATTGTTTGTTCCTGATGTTGGAATGTGCATCTCAACCCATAATCTCGAGCGCGAGCCTCTGGCATGGATGCACGGAGACTACTGATGATCCCAAAGTAGGCATGACCCGAGCATGTACACCTAAAGAATAATGTTGCCCATCCCATCGATTTTCGTGCTAACCTCCTCGGGTTAAGTACCTCGGTCACGTGTCTCCTCGGGCACATGAGAGACCATCCCCACCACGTAGATCTCGTCGGGATATCTCCTCGGGAAACAACATTCCCTGTTAGTTTGGAATCTCATCGAGGTCATGTCTTAACCTCGTCCCTAGCAGCCCCCAATCTATTAGAACTATCCACCGAAGTTTTATCTTTATTCAAACAGATTGATGGTACAATACCAATCATGTTTCAACTTCTAAGCATAATAGAACTCCTAGATATTTGAATAACTTAATCCTTTTAAAGATGTACTACCTACCTTTATAAATGCAGCACCGCAATTTATTATCTAGGTACTCTTTTACATAATTTTCAGCATATATTTTTTCATAAATTCTCTTTCTAACTTAGGCATCAGATAGGCGACAAGGACACACCTCGACGTCTTTATTTCAGCTACTAAAAGATCTCGTTCGTGCTCATTCTGAGCCATTAAGCTCGAAAATCAACAAGTACGATTTTTGATAGCATCACATACAAAGTTCATAAGTAACTTAACTAAAATTAATTCTATACTTATATTCTATTCTTGATCAATGTGTGTGTATTCATAGTCAATCTAATCATCGTGAACTTTTAAGTTGGCTATTTTTCAACCCTTAATAGTCATTTTTTTTTTCTCTTGTAGGATGCACACCTCAAACTTGTTTTTCCATCACATACCCAGGGTATATATATTTTAAGGTTAATTACACAGTATCTTTCATTTCTCGCTCATGTTTAGTAGGTTTTATTAATAAAAGTCAGTAGATATGTGATGATTCTCACCAAGAAATGTCTCAACCTCCAATCTTCACCTTAACTAATAAGCCTTACTAGAAATTTAAATCCCAGACGAAGTATCGAAGGCTTAGTCAGACAAAAATAATGCTTATAATTATTTTGTCACCACCTCAATACACTATTGTGTGTTTTTCTTTTCTTTCGTTTTTTTGTGTCCCTTCTTCTTTTTTGGGATCTTTTCTTTAATCTTGAAAGTATTTTTTATTGTACATTTCGTAGTGTTTTTTCCCTATAAACCATCTCCTAAACATTGGTGATAAATTGGGTCACTCAAGACCAACTTTACACAACAATGTTGATACATTTTTCCTACGTGTCATGGCTAGTGTGATGCTTTTTTTTTTTTTAATGAGTAATTGGAATCAAAACCCTACTATATGGTCACCACCAATGTACTACTTGTTGGCCAAAAACGTTCCACTCAAATATTCCACAAACCATGAAATCAACTATTTATCTATATATCTCTTGACACCGGATCAACCACTCCTAAACTATTATTTTGAATTGGTCAAGTGTTTATGCTACATATTGTGATCTTGGTTCTTCAATCTCAATTTAAAATTAATTTAACATGTACTATCCATATAAGCAATCTAAAAATACATAATAATTATCATAACTATTGTGCTCAATATAATGTGATCTTATACAAACAAGTATTAAATTAGAATAAAATTTCATCACCTCACCATAATTTATTCATTATAAACAATTTTAAATACTCACCAATTAGTTAACAAGTTATCCAACTCACACAAACATACATTAATCAATAAAAAATATTTTTGAATTATTTTTTGTTCAAAATTTTCATCTTTTTTTTGTTTTTAAAATAAATTCAACAAACAAGCATCAAAGCGTACTGAAAAAAGGCTTAAAGAAGGGTTAGCAATACTAATCGTATATACATCATCTCTTTTTTTAGCACTTAATCTTTTATCTTCCTTTAATATAATTTTAGTGCCCTTTGCGAGAATATTTTCATCATAACCGAAAATGAAGATGATAAATAATTATCAATATATTCATATACGAGTTTATCTAATTTAATTTGGGATGACGATCGTATCCTAGTTATGACCTCAAGGAAAAATAGAAAAGGAAGAAAATTAAAATTTCGGTTTATAAAAGAAATAAAAGAAAAAACCAAACAAAAAATTTATTTTTTGGCCAACCCACAGCCAAACTTAGTTTTTTTTTTTTT
>CAIGRP010119300.1:0-16816 GCA_903798385.1 Fraxinus cuspidata
AAGGAGGCTTGTGTATTAAGTACAAAACAACTCTACCTCCATAGAAAATCCGACAGGGTTTTCCTAAGACTGGACATGCCCAAATGATAAGAGGTGTTTGTGACTCCTTTTCATGTTAGGCCACTTAGGTAAGCTGATCATACTTCAGTTTCCCGGACACATTATGGATTTGTAGATGATCTACACTACATGTTAGGTGATCCCTGCATCAGGTCGATACAACTATGTTTGTTGGGCTAAGCAACTGTGTTTTCTTGGATTTCCTAGTCCGAGCTCGGCTATCTGACCTTTGGGCGCATTGGTGCTTACCTTATGTGAGCTTGTCTTCCTAGCAAGGCCTTGTTTGCCTGGAATACATAGCCTTTGGCTCGACGTTGCTGAATGGTTGACTGCTAAATGACTGTTCTTATTCTGGAGATGATATGTCATGCCATGTGAGATCGACTTATAAATCAGTTATCGAAAGCTTGTGAAGTTTAACTTTAAGCAAGTACAGGGCTTTGAACCTGTTGCCCTGGCTAATAATGGTGGGAGTGTGCACTGCAACCAATGGCGTATAGTTGGCAGTGGGAGTAGTCGTTGTTGACAACATGGAAGAAACCCCTTCAGCACCTTGGCATTCTTTGAATCAAACCTTTTCCGAACCGGTTGAATGCAACAGTGGCTTGAATGATCTTATCTTCATCATATCCATCATTTGCTCCAATAGCATCACCTGCATTAGGCCATAAAACATTTAATAATTACAAAAAAGACCTTATCTACGTGCTCATTTTCTATAGTACCATGCACAAGAACCATTTAATTTTTAAATGAGGTGGTTCAACTTGTGAGGTAGCTCTCGAAGCAGTCAATTTCTAACAACTATATAAACTTACATCTTTGTGATGATTGAATTTTCGGTTGGAGATGGTAATAGCAGTTGAAACCATGATGACATCAATGAGGTCATCGGTACAACTTGACAATGAACAATGGTCGATCCAAATATGGTTAGAACCAAACACAGAGATCGCATCTCCATCACTTGTTGTCCTTAAACCAATATGTTTTAAGGGAATCCCTAATCATCCCACCAGAGGCTGGAACAATGTGGTGACTTTTAATACCATGGATAATAACATTAGTCACAAATTGTATAGTAATGCCTGCACCATAGGCAATGTGGACATCTACTCCATTACCATCAATAGTCTTGTCACTATTGCCAATAAGTTCTTGTTTGAGTTTAATAACTCTAGTTTATCGTCAACTGAGTTGCGATGATCCTGCAGAATTTTCATGATTTTGCAATTTCTTTTGGCTCTTTGCACCATTAGAGCTGATATTGTCACATTTTTTACACCTATATTGTACGATATAATTCACTTTATCAAAGGAGAGTCACGAAAAATATTTAAACGAGTTTATCAAAATGCTTAACCGAATATTGATTGGGTTCAAGTCGATTTTCAAAATGAGTTGATCCCTGGTTTCTATACTCCACTCGGATCCAAGTCTATATTAAACACTCACTCAACCCCAATATCTAGAATTCTCATAGCAACTAACTATTAATTTCTCTAAATTCAGTGGTCATTATATAAATATTGTGGAAGGAAATAAAAGGTCATAGAAATAATTTGAAGCACTAGATTGATTTCTAAAAATTTCTTGAAGCAAGTTTGTCAGTCCTAGAGTGCTGAGGAGAAGGAAAGAGAAATCGATAAAAATCTTTTTTGATTCAGTCATCGAGTAGTTCGACGACGCTTCCGTCGATGTTGTATACCTTCTCCATCCTTCGGAGGCCAGGTACTTAGCAAAGCACTTGGAAGCAATAAATTTATTTTTTCTTAATATCTATTAAAAATAATTGTCCTTTATCAAAGGCCACCAAACTCTTAGCCCCTGTTTGATTCTCTTAAAATCTCATTTTAATATGACGTCAAAGCTAACAATTAATTTTAACTACATATTTAATAGAATCATTAAGACAAATGTGGGGGTATTAAATGGAGCTTGTCGCCTCATCTATATATATAATGATTTCTTATTTTACTCTTTTTGACAAGCCGACAAGCGATTCACCCCACTCAACACCCAGTACATAGAAGGTGAAAAGCCGCTAAACATTATTTTAAGTAAATTAGTCTGTATGTTATAATTTTTAACTGAAAAAATAATGTAGCCGGCAATTTCCCTACGTTTTCTCCTTAGCTTCCTTTTGGGCCCCTCAGGCTTCATGTCTGCATGCTAAGAACTTAGCCTTCATTCCCGTCCAAATACACATTAAGCAATGTCTATTCATGTTCACTGATTTAATTGGTTAGAATTAAAAAATATAATTCTTAACCAGTGGAATGCACCCAAGTCTTTCATTCCGAAGAAACACACACATACACACACTCTTATATCCACCAATAACATATGCAAGATTTGTGAACAAATTCCTCTTATTTGGGTGAATTAGTTTATTGATAATTTTGCACTTAGATCTCTTCATACTCACTTTGTGTAAATGGGTAAAATTTACGACGACTGGGAGAGGCTGGTTAGAGCCACATTAGATAGAGAGAAGCTTCGGGAACTTGCGCGTGCCCCCAGCCTCAGTTCTACTTCTTCAGATTCCAGGTCCAGGTCCCTTATTCAAGATCATATTCCAGTAAATCCTGAAGGTGTGTCTAACGTAGGGCTATATTTATTATGAGGTCAAGGATAGAACTTTTATCTATAGATTATTTGTCTGTTTTGCAGTTTCGTTTGCGCCTTAGATTTAGGTTTGCTTGCTTTCTTTTTGGAACAATACAACTATAGCCTTCACATGTTTTGCGCAATACAATAAAGAATTAATGACAAATTTATCCAGAAAATGAAAAAGAAAAGAAGAAAAAAATAAAGAATTAATTGCAGATATAGCCGTAAATTTTTCAAAAGCGCAAATGAGCCTTAATTAAAACAATTTTTTTAAAAATTAAAATAGAAATAAAATCTCTTTCTTCTCTGTTGGTTCGTATGGCTATTTGTGTACAGTCTCAAGAACAGAGACTCAGACATATCCATACAGATGTAAGACACAGCAAACCCATGTTTTCTGATCTTGTTTCTTGCGTGCCCATTTCAGAAATGAAGTCAAATACTCTCTACACCCTTCCTGTTTTTGATGAAATTGGTGGTGGAGAAGATGTAAAAGAAGATTATTTATGGCAGCAGATGAAAGCTGAGGCAAGAAGAGATATTGATCAAGAACCCATATTCTACTACCATTATTTCTGTTCAATCTTGACACATGATTCTATGGAAAGTGCTTTGGCTAATCATCTTTCCATGAAGTTGAGTGATTCTAGTTTGCCCAGTGGTACACTGTATGATCTTTTTGTGGGTTTGTTCACAGAGGATCAAGAAATCATGGTTGCTGCTAAAGATGATTTGAGAGCTGTCAGAATGAGGGACCCTGCTTCTATAAGTTATGTTCACTGTTTCTTGAATTTCAATGGGTTTTTGGCATTGCAGGCTCATAGATTTGCGCATAAGTTATGGTCACAAGGGAGAAAAATTCTTGCCCTTTTGATTAAAAGAAGAGTATCTGAAGTTTTTGGAGTGGATATTCATCCTGGGGCCAAAATTGGAAGGGGGACTTTCCTTGATCACATTACAGGGGTTGTAATTGGAGAAATGGTAGTTATTGGAAATAATGTGTCAATTTTGCGTAATATGACTTCAGGTGGTACTGGAAAAGTTTTCGAGGAAAGACATCCAAAAATTAGTGATGAGGTTTTGATTGAGGTAGGCACTTGTGTACTGGAAAATGTTAGAATTGAAGATGGAGCCCAAATTGGTGCAGGTTCAGTGGTGTTGAAACAGGTTCCTGCTAGAACTATTGCGGTAGAAAATCCCGCTAAATTGATTGGTGGGAATGATAATCCGGTTAAGCTGGATATAATTCCCAGTTTGACTCTGGATCATACATCATTTATATCCAATTGGTCCGATTATATTATTTAGGGCAACGATTTTTTCTATTTCTGTAGGACTTTGGGGCTTTTCTCGTGCTTTCAAGAAAGCCTAAATTCTCCTATCAGCATGGAGAAATTCTTGTCTTCTTGTTATGTATTATGTGTAGTAGTTGCCTATAGATTCTGTGTTCTATCGGTACATAATCTGCGACAAAATTGCCAAGAAGGCCATATGCTAGAATTTTGAAGTAAATTATGTTTCCTGGTACCAGATTTTTTTCAGTATCCAACTGTGTCTGCAATTAGATGTGTTTACGCTAACTACAATTAGATGTGTTTATGCCAACTACTTACAAGTCTCGTGCCTGGATTGCGTTGGGTTGAAATTTATCTTTCTTGTAAATGTGATAAGTGTAGTTTATACACTTCAATAGACTTATATTGAAAATGTTAATTGAGACTCAAATTAAACTTATATGTATATAAACACAGAGAGGAGGAAAGAGAACGCGGCGCTGAAGGAAGAAAGAAAAAGACACGTACGTACAGAAAACAAAGGAGAAAAATAAAAGAGAGAGAGAGAGAGGAGGAAAGAGAGAGAAAGGATAAGTCGAAGGAAGGAAAAAACGGCAGAAAAGAGAAAAAGAAAAGAAAGGAAACTGCAAATACCAGAAATTTTCACGTTTCGTCAATTTTTGATGATATATTTTCACTTTTGCGCCTTTTTATTTTTACAGAATAACTAATTTTTATATTAGGGAAAATAATTTAGTCGACTTGTGATCCTTTATTTTTTTATTCAAGATTTATGTGATTTATTTATTTAAGTGTTAGTTTTATTATGAATTTAATGTATTAAATTACCTGCTTAATAATTTAATGATTATGTGAGTCTCTTACGAATCGGGAGGTGAGTTTGAGATTTAGACCATATAATAAAATTCGATAAATTAGTATAACGTGTAGAGATACATATACTAATTATTGCGGTCATAATATAAATTCTTAGAACCAGTGTTTCATTTAACTAAAATTGATTTGCATAGATATATGGAATTTAATAGGTTCAATGAGAACTTGAGAGGGGTAAATTGAATGCAATAGAAGAATTCGATCGAATACTACATTATATTATAAATCTTGAATTAATAATAAAGGTGATCAATAGATAAAATTGTTTTACCCTAATATTCATCACATATTTGAATTTTATCATCCATTGTTTGCAATTTTTTTTATATTATAAATTAGTTCAAAGTAGTAAAAAAAAAATCACAATCATCATTTACTTGCTTTTGTCAAATAGGAATTAGAAAAATTAGATGAAGTCCTAAAGTATAGTATTCGTGGGAACAATATTCGAACTCAAAGGTCCACTATACTACTTATTACGATATCGTACACCTGCAATATAAAAAAGAAGAAGCAACAACACGCATGTTAGTTTGACTAATAAAAGAGTTGACGTAACAACCCATTGATAAATAACTACACTATCACGTCCAAAGTTATTTTGTGAAGTTGAAACTAGATTAAAAGCCAATACTATGAATTTTTAAAAATAATATATTCCAAACAAGGGCTAATTAAATATTTTATTACCACCTAAATACTAAATTAAAAATTACATTAACTAAAATAAAAATTAATGTCATGCTATTTATTCAAAGTATTCAATACGTGCTTATAAAGTTCCTAACGGTCTTATGTTTTCCACAAAAGGAAAGCTTCCAAAACTTGAATTCCTATTCCCCGACGGATTAACCATTAACCCCTATATATACTTACATTATAGGAACTTTATCTCATTCAGCATCAACTCTCACTCTCTCTCTCTCTCCCTCCCCAATTGCGTGCCTTCTAAGCTTCTTAGTTTTTACCATAAATCTTGAATATGGAGTACATCCGTTGGCGCGGGGAGATCTCACAGCAATCTATACACACAAAACCAGTTCTTGATGATCAGTACTCTTCATCAGAAGTGCATATTCTCGTCGAATTTCAATGTGAAACAGTTAAAAATTGGGTAATACATCGTGATGATGGAGAACTTCTATTTGTTAGAAGTGAATCACATCGAGAAGAAGCGATGACAAGAAAAACTCGTCTCGATTATGCCGCAACAGACGAATATTTGAAACAACTTCTGTTGGAAAAACTCGAAACTTACGACCTCAGATTTGATCAGAACTGTGAAGAAAAACTTGCTGATAAAGTAATTAAGCATGCAAGAACATTAGGGAGCATGGGCCAGGAGAAATCTTCTTCATTACTTGTTAATATACGGAAGACTCTATTTTATGTTGAGCGTGGAAGTGTTTCACAGTTGGGGCAAATTAGTGTTGGTGTCAAGATGGTGCCTGCCAGTATGGATACAATCTTATCGCTGCCGAAGAAAGAGATGGACTACGATGGGGAGGAGTTCGGGAGCTGTACGGTATGCCTGGAGGAGATCTCGAAAGGGGTGGAAGTCTCGACCCTTCCATGCTCGCATATGTTTCACAGTAATTGCATTGCAGAATGGCTAAAGAGAAGTCATTACTGCCCTATTTGTCGCTTTGAGATGCCTATTGCAATGAATTAGGTCTTGTTTCTTGATGAATTTCGAGGAAGGTTCATGGAATCTTGTAATCTTTTAGTATGAAGTCGTTTTGAGATTATTCTTTTAGTATCTTTTATGTGAAAATTCTTAAAGTTTGTAATTTGTTTAACGTTTTATGTAAAAGAATTATCCCAGTAATTGATTTCTCATTCTTTTTGTTCCTTAATTCCTTGGATAAGCAATTTTTCATCTTTACGATTTGATTATTGCTTGTAAATTGTACATGTATGGATCTTGTTCTAATGGGGGTTTATCTCTTTTTTTCATCTTTGTTATTTAGTATATATATATATTTTCTTTCTTAATTAGCATATGATTTCTTCTTTCTTTTAGAATTTTAGTTTTATTTTCATTTAGGATTTTTGCTTAGTTTCCTTAAGATTAGGGAATTACTTTACCTTCATAAATAAAGACTGTAAATTTTTGTAATTGATCAAAGTCATTATAGTAATATTATTCTATAGAAAATTTCAAATTGGTTTTAACTTTATTTTTATTTCAAGAATCTGAATTCCACCTGTACGCCCATTCTGGTATAACTTATTTTCCATGTGTGACTCCAATTATAAAGTTAGCATTACTTAGCAATATAATCTAGAAATTACATTTACTAAAAGCGAATAAACAACACTTGGCCCATGTTTGGTAGGACCTAAAAAATGATATAAAGTTAAAGTCAACAATTAATTTAACTATAAATTTCATAGGATTTACAATTTTTATTAACTTTTAAATCACATACCTAATCAACTTTTTGTAAACATATACTAAAAAGTTTAAGTTTTAGCTACACCCGACATTGCTTAATTCATAGAGGGTTTCTAGACCTTGTAATCACCATTGATTCTCTATACTACAAAACATGGAACGAATTTCATGACGACATTAACTTTTATATATATAGAATTCATCACAAATATTTATTTTGCTTTAAACAAAATACTTGTGTTTTCTCAAATTCCCACTAGTAGTATATTGCCCTTAGCTTTTTATTACTATGGAAGCTATAACATGAGGTATTGCCATTTTTCCTGTTCTCCAGAAATTTGTTTTGGATATGAAGAGAGAGAAACTCACTAATGAGATTCCCAAAGCACCCCCCTCTAATATTGTACGTCTTAGCCAATTAAGGAGGGAAGAAATGACATATAAAGTAAAATAGAGATATATTATAATTAAAAAATGTAGAAGCTCAGAAGCCTGACAAAGCCAAGCACGGGCAATGCCAGGCTAACCCATAATTGGATTGTGCCAGTTATGCACGACTCGATTGACACCTCTAAATAGGATAAAATAGGTCTTGGACTAGAGGGCGACAAGGTGGATGAAGAAAGAACTTCTAGAATGGGAAGCGTACACTTTTAATTAGAGCAAATTGTACCATTGATGTGTACAAAACCTTTTAAATAAGAAAAAAAATGAAACATTACTAGAAAAATAATCTTGTAACGGACATAATACATTTTTGTATGTCTTATAACCTGCATATGTACATTGCAATGACACATAATGTGCGTTGCAAATGATTGTAAAGGGCGTTGCCATTAATTTAAAATAAAAAAATAAATGCTGTCAAATCTCAATTGGTTAATACATTTACTGATTGTCCCCCTTTTAACAACACATAATTAAAGAATGTAGTTATTTACATGTTGCAAAAAGCTTCTTTTCTTGTAGTGATAGTGAAATTGTAGCGAGATAGACCTCCGCATTCTCCTTGATGTGTAGGGTGTTCCTGCTAATTCGATCAGTGAATGATACCTTAGGGGTATTTATAAGCACCTGAAGCAACGAACTCGTTCAGCAGTTAATGGTGTCACGTGTCCCACGTAAATCTTCTCACTTCACCCACGTTTTAATGTGATGACCCCCACTTCTCAGCTGGTTGGTTGTGCCCAAGTTTTCCGTTGAGCAGTTCTTGTCCAGCTCATTGTCATTTGTATGGTTAAGTGTAGTGTTGGTCTCATGGTGGTAGGTGACCTATGTAAACGTAGAAGGCATCATGGCAGTCGACGACCTTATGACAGTATGCGGTTTCATGGGGGTCGACGGCCTCATAGTGGTAAACGGCCTATGTGAACGTAGAGGGTCTCATGGTGGTAGGCGACCTCATGGGGGTCGACAACCTCATAGTGGAAGATGGCTTATGTGAACATAGTGTGCCTCATGGTGCTAGGAAGCCTCATGAGGGTCGACGACCTCGTAGTGTTAGACGGCCTCATATGAACGTAGAGCACCTCATGGTGGTGGCAGCCCCATAGTGGTAAACAGCCTATGTAAACGTAGAGGGTCTCATGTTGGTAGGCAGCCTCATGGGGGACGATGACCTCATGGTGGTAGGCGGTCTCATGGTGGAAGACAGACTATGTGAACGTAGAGGGCCTCGTGGGGGTCGACGACCTCATGAGTGTAGGCGGCCTCATAATGGTAGACGGCATATGTGAACGTAAATGGCCTCATGGTGGTAGACGGCCTTATAGTGATAGACGGCCTATGTGAACGTAGAGTGCCTTATAGTGATATGCGGCCTTATGGGGTCGACTGCCTCATAGTGTTAGATGGCCTATGTGAATATAGATGGTCTCATGGGGTCAACGACCTATCGTGTTATTTTACGTGGAGTGCATATTAAGTTGTTCTAACCTCATTGGCCATCGTGGATAATTATTAATGTTATCATGTATCACTAGCCCCTTTATCCCTTATCGATGTTTATCGGCAAGTGGTAGCCTCTTCACTTCTTTTATGTTGGTTAAAGTTTTTTTTATTATGTACAAACCACCATTACCTCTTCATCCAACGAAAGCGCGAGCAGGGAACAAGTCAATCGACCGACCCATCCTTCGATAGGCAGGTCGAAGTTTCCTAACTGACCAGCTTTTGTTGGTCGACAGTCAACCATTGCTGCTGGTCATTTATCGACCAGCCCCTTGACTAGTCGATAGTTGACCAGCCTCATGGCTGGTCGTGGGGCTGGCCGTCCTTCGACTAGCTCCGCTACGTCTCATCTTTGCATCGGTGGACTCCTCTATGAGCTCGATATCTCAACACATTTGGCCGAACCTCACACTTTTCAACTAAGTCTTCCAAAATAAACATATTGGCTCAACCAAATCTTTGAACAGAAATCTTGAAATCGAATGGGATCCGACGGGTGAGTTAGTAGTTCTTGAGAATCCAAAGTGCTATAGTCTTTATAGTTCCCCATCTAATTGGAAAAGTCACTTAGAAAATAACTCGTGTGGACCACAATGTTATAGGGCCCCTAGGCCCAAAGATTCTTTTTTCCTTTATATCTATCTTGTAGTATTGGTGTAACTTGCCAATGTGTGAGAGTTTATTTGCCCATCCTTGCACGACTCTTCCTATTTAATCGTAATAACTAACAGGCATGACAGCTAGCGGGTGGGCGTTTGGTAATATAGGCGTAAGTCAAATGCCAAGGGTTGACTCGTGTGCGGTGGCACCAAGCCCGATTGTAATTTTACCTTTCGCATTTCATTTGCCGATCTTTGATTTGTTTCATTGGTATTGCTATCCTTTGTCGAACAGTAGGATGAAATGTCTAATGGTTTGGGCTCTCAGCCAATTCATAGCTTTGAAGACCCCCTACCTCGACCGTAGAACACAGTCACGCTTGTTATAAATCTATCGGTTCCGTTGCTTTCCGCCTAACTCCTTGGGCTATGTCGGATGTCGAGCATGATTTCAGGCATT
The DNA here is from genome assembly GCA_903798385.1 of Fraxinus cuspidata. Lineage (NCBI taxonomy): Eukaryota > Viridiplantae > Streptophyta > Magnoliopsida > Lamiales > Oleaceae > Fraxinus > Fraxinus cuspidata. Next base: position 10,252 of record CAIGRP010119300.1, read on the forward strand.
AACCAAGTTTTGGTTTTTGAGATTCTTTCTCAAATTTTAGAGTGATTTCGAGCTAACTGATCATTTTTTGTCTTTGTTTCTCGTCGTTGTATGTCAAACAATCTTGGGTTATTGAATACAGGGTCCAATGATTTTGAGTTTTAACCATTTTTGGTTTTGAAAACTCATCACCAGCCATTAGAACGATATTGAGCTAGCCAATTTCTTGGCTTTGTTGCTCACCGCTATGTGTTGAGCGATCTTTGAGATAATAGGGTATATAATTTGGTGATTATCACCAAACCCTATACCCTATTGTCTCAAAGATCGCTTAACACATAACGGTGAACAACAAAGTCAAGAAACTGGTTAGTTCAAAATAGCTTTGACTGGTGATTATCACCAGACCTTATACTATACTGCCTCAAAGATCGCTCAATACATAGCGGTAGGCAACAAAGCTAAGAAATTGGTTAGCTCAAAATCGCTCTCGCTGGTGATTATCTCCAAACCCTATACTCTACTGCCTCGAAGATCGATCAATACATAACAGTGAGCAACAAAACTAAGAAATTAGTTAGCTCAAAATCACTCTAAGGGCTGGTGATTATCATCGGACCGTATAACCTACTGCCTCAAAGATCGCTCAACACATAGCAGTGAGCAACAAAGCCAGGCGCCCACCCGCTAGCTGTCATGCCTGCTAGCTGTTACGATTAAATTGGAAGAGTCATGCAAGGATGGGCAAATAAACTCTCATACATCGGCAAGTTACACCAATACTACAAGATATATATAAAGGAAGAAAAATCTTTGGGCCTAGGGGCTCTATAAACATAGTGGTCCAAGCTCATATTTTCTAAGTGACTTTCCAATTTAGATGGGGAATTAAAAAGACTATAGCACTTTGAAATCTCAAGAACTACTAACTCACCCGTTGGATCCCGTTCGATTTCAAGATTTTGGTTCAAAGATTTGCCTGAGCCAATATTTTTTTTGTTAGACTCGGTTGAAAAATGTGAGGTTCTTCCAAATGTGTCGAAATATCGAGCTCATGTAGGAGTCCACCGACTCGAAGAGGAAACTCTACAGGGCTGGTCGAAGGACGGCCACCTCACGACCAGCCAGGGCTAGTCTATCGTCGACCAGCCCGTATGCTGGTCAACGAACGACCAGTAGTGCTGGTCGGTTGGGAAACTTCGACCGGCAATTTGAGATTGAATTGCCCCCCCTCGTGCTTTTGTCGAATAAAGAGGTAAAGATGATTTATACATAATAAATGAAAAAAAAACTTTAACCAACACGAAAGAAGTAAAGAGTCTACCCCTTGTCGATAAGCATCGACAAGGGATATAGGGACTAGTAATACAGGATGACATTAATAATTATCCATTATGGCCAATGATGTGAGAACTACTTGATATGTACTACACGTGGAGCACCACATCATAGTCCGTCTACCACTATGAGGCCGCCTACCACTATAAGGCCACCACCACCATGAGACCCTCTACGTTCACATAGACCGTCTACCACTATAAGGTCACCTACCACCATGAGACCCTCTACGTTCACATATGCCGTCTACCACTATGGGACCGCTACCACCATGAGGCCCTCTACGTTCATATAGACCGTCTACCACCATGAGGCCACCTACCACCATAAAGCGCTCTATGTTTACATGAGTCCACCTACCACTGTGAGTCGTCGACCCTCATGAGGCCGCCTATCACTATGAGGGGCTCTACTGCCCCTCTATGTTCACATAGGTCGTCTACCACTATGAGTTCGTCGACCCCAATGAGGTCGCCTACCACCATGAGACCGTCTACGTCCACATACGTCGTCTACCACTATAAGGCCGTCGACCTCCATGAGACTGCTTACCGTCATGAGGCTGTCGACCCCCATGAGACCACTTACCGTCATGAGGCCATCAACCACCATAAGGTCCTCTAACATAGATCGCCACCACCATGAGGCCAACACTACACTTAACCATACAAATGGCAATGAGTTGGACAGGAACCGCTCAACGGAAAATGTGGGGACAACCAACCGCTTGAGAAGTGGGGGTCATTGCATTAGAACATGAGTGAAGTGAGAAGATTTATGTGGGACACGTGACACCATTAACTGTTGAACGAGTTCATTGTATCAGGTGCCTATAAATAGCCCTATGGTGAGAATAGTATGAATATCTTAAAACCCGAAATGTTTGAATTACTATTATAATCTCTTTCTCATTTCCTAAACCAACTACTGATTCTCACACCGGAGGTACATTGGGGGAGAAAACCACAACCTCATTTTGCAGGTAGTATTCACTGATCGGAGCAGTCGGAACACCATACACGAATGCGGAGGTTTATCTCGCTACAATTTCATTAGCTCACCGTTATGTGTTGAGCGATCTTCCAGGCAGTAGAGTATAGGGTCTGATGATAATCATCATCCCTTAGAGCGATTTTGATTTTACAAATTTCTCAGCTTTGTTGCTCATCGCTATGTATTGAGTGATCTTCGAGGCAGTAGGGTATAGGGTCTGGTGATATTCACCAGCCCTTAGAACAATTTTGAGCTAACCAATTTCTTAGCTTTGTTACTCAATGTTATGTGTTGAGTGATCTTCGAGGCAGTATGATATATGGTCCGATGATAATCACCAGCCCTTTGAGCAATTTTGAGCTAACTGATTTCTTAACTTTGTTGCTCACTGCTATGTATTGAGCGATCTTCGAGGTAGAAGAGTATAGGGTATGGTGATAATCACCGGCCAGAGTGAAATTGAGTTAACCAATTTCTTGGCTTTGTTGCTCACCGCTATGTATTGAGCGGTCTTCGAGGCAGTAGAGTATAGGCTCATGTGATAATCACCAGCCAGAGCGATTTTGAGCTAACCAATTTCTTGGTTTTATTGCTTACCCCTACGTGTTGAGCGATTTTCGAGACAGTAGGGTATAGGGTCTGGTGATAATACTTCTTGAGATACTCAATGTTCAACGGCCTACCTAATGGTTTTCCTTTTAAGTCCTTAAGGCTGTAAACTCCATTTTCAAGGCTTCAAATTACCTCATACGGTCCTTTCCCCGCTAAATTCACGCCCTCCTACCACCATAATATTTTCTGTAGTATCAAGGGGCTCTATTCACCCCCTTGGAGGCTCAAGGTCCAACATCATAATTGGTGGGGATCCCTTCGTCCGTATAATGTCAACATAACACTTTCTTGAAAATTTGTTGATCACCCCTCACCCTTCACACATTCCACACCACGACTTGGTGGTAAGTGGAGGGAATAACCCAACAGCATTCAGCAGGGGTCGACCATAGATTGTATTATACACCATGAGGGCCTTGACAACCAAAGCGTTTGTTAAGATCACCACGCTTGCGAGGTAAGTACCCAATATCACTGGCATTTCCATAATTCCCTCCGGTATCACAGTAGCCCCTTTGAATCCTTGGAGAATGGTGGATACTGCTTTCACCTTTTCCAACCAAATTTTTAATCCGACAAATGCTCCCCAAGTGAGAACGCTTGCTGCGCTACCGCCATCAACCAACACCCTCTTGACATCGCAGTCCGCTATATCGCAGACTATTACCACGGCATCATCATGGGAGGTTACCACGCCTATTAAATCTTTCTCACCAAAAATGATGCTTTGATTGAACTTGACCTTTTTCTAAATGGAGCAGACCCCGACTGTATGTACATAGCTNCCACGCCTATTAAATCTTTCTCACCAAAAATGATGCTTTGATTGAACTTGACCTTTTTCTAAATGGAGCAGACCCCGACTGTATGTACATAGCTCTTTCTAGCAGAGTTTGAGTCCCCTTTTGCTACGATCCCTCCAATAATCACATTTATAACACGGGCCCTGGGCAGTGATCGGTCATCAACCTTCTACTTGGCTCGACCATTCCTCATGTAATTAGTCAAAAAACCTCGCTTCAAGAGGCGCTCGATCTCCTCCTTCAAGTGGATGCATTTTTCTGTGTCATGCCCATGGTCTTTATGGAAATGGCAGTACTTGCTCTTGTCTCTCTTACTGGTAGACATTACCATCGGTCTTGGCCAGTCTAGCTCTTTCATATCCCAAATTTCCATCAATATCTAGGCCCACGAAGTATTTAAAGGGGTGAAGGCTTCAACCTCCTCTCGCCTCTGCCTAACCGACCGATCCTGAGTGTACCCCATGTTTATGCATTCATTCATCAGTTTGTCTTTATCAAATAGTTTTTGCTCATTACCTATCTTTTGCTTGTGACTTTATGCCTCACATCCTTCTCTGAGATTTTTAGTGACCTTCTCTGCTTCACTCTTTTTCAACAGGTCATACATCGATTCTAGAGGATTTTTGGAGAGTGACATCTTAAAGGTCTGATTCCGCATCCCTTTCATTAACGTTGTTACCACTGCAAACATTTGAAGGTCCTTTATACCAAGTGTCGCCCGGCTGAACCTAGCCAAGTACTTCTACAAAGATTCGTCTTTCTCTTGCACAACCTGCATCAATTCAATGGCCGTCTTCTGCTTCCTTTTTCTACTCATGATGTATGCCACAAAACTCCTGAAAAGCTCATCAAAAGTCTTTATAGACCTGAGTGCCAAGTTGGCCACCTAGTCTTTAGCATCTCATCCTAAATGTCGAGGAAAAGGACCTGCACATCATCCCGTCTAAGGCTGCATAGAGCCTTATTAAATCAACGAAGGTCCGCAAGTGGTCAAGCGGATCTGTGACTCCATCGTATGCTTTTATCATTTGCTGTTTAAAGCCTTTCGATAAGGGAACTGCCATGATTTCAAGTGCAAAAGGATCTTCTTTCAAAACCATTTGCCTTCGTCTATCCTTCTTTTTAGTTAATGGATCATCTATTTTCTAGGTCATCATCTCCTCCATCTTCCTTTCCAAGTCCATCATGGGTCGGGAAATCTGCGAAAATGCAACCCTTGCAGCCCCTAAGTCCTCCACTATTGGCCGAGTAACATGGGGGATAATCGTTTGCGCCACTTGGTGCGGTTACTTGCGTACGACCTCCTACGGGTTCCGTGGTGGGCTGCAGCTTTCTACGTTTGACTCTGCAAGAGGGACATCATAGTTGCCAATTGAGTTTCCATGGCATTGAATTGGCTCTGCATCACGTACTACGGTGGCAGTAGTGGGTCGTGACTTCTTGCGATAGATTTCGACTCCATCTCTGTCGCATTTTCGACCATATGTGTTTCACTCCTAGTACGTCTCCTCGACATAGCTCTTTTGTTCAGTGGTTTCCCACAAACGGCGCGAATGAAATTATAGTGAGATAGACCTCCGTATTCTCCTTGACGTGTAGGGTATTCCGGCTAGTTCGATCAGTGAATGATACCTTAAGGGTATTTATAGGCACTTGATGCAATGAGAAGTTAATTGTGTCACGTGTCCTACGTAAATCTTCCCACTTCACCCATGTTCTAATGGGATGACCCCCACTTCTCAAGCGGTTGGTTGTGCCCAAGTTTGCCGTTGAGCGGTTCGTGTCCAACTTATTGCCATTTATTTAGTTAAGTGTAGTGTTAGCCTCATGGTGGTAGGCGGCCTATGTAAATGTAGAGGGCCTCATGGTGGTCAACGGCCTCATGACGGTAGGCGGTCTCATGGGGGTCGACAGCCTCATAGTGGAAGACGACCCATGTAAATGTAGAGGGTCTCATGATGGTAGGCGACCTCATAGTGGTAGACGTCTTATGTGAACGTAGAGGGTCTCATGGTGTTAGGCGGCCTCATATGAACATAGAGAGCCTCATGGTGGTAGGATGTTTCATGAGAGTCAACAACCTCATAGTGGTAGGCAACCTCATGTGAAAGTAGAGCGCCTCATGATGGTAGGCGGCCTTATAGTGGTAGACGGTCTATGTGAATGTAGAGGGCCTCATGGTGGTGGCAGCCCCTTAGTGGTAGACGACCTATGTGAACGTAGAGGGCCTCGTGATGGTAGGCGGCCTCATAGGGGACGATGACATCATGGTGGTAGGCGGCCTTATAGTGGTAGACGGACTATGTGAACGTAGAGAGCCTTATGGAGGTCGACGACCTCATAATGGTAGACGGCATATGTGAACGCAGAGGGCCTTATGGTAGTAGGCGACCTCATGGTGGTAGGTGGCTTCAAAGTGGTAGACGGCCTATGTGAACGTAGAGGGCCTCATGGTGGTATGCGACCTCATGTGGTTGACGGCCTCATAGTGTTAGACGGCCTATGTGAATGTAGATGGTCTCATGGGGTCGACGATCTATCATGTGTTTTTCTATGTTGAGTGCATATCAAGTAGTTTTCACCTCATTGACCATCGTGGATAAATATTAATGCCATCATGTATCAGATAGTAATAATTTTTTCACTCTAGTTCTAATTTTTTCATCTTGTTTCCTTTGTAGATTCACAATAGAGTAATATACATATGCTTAATTTAAACTCTCACTTGAATGAGAAAGACAGATGTTAAAATAATGAATAACAATGTAATAAACAAATGCAACAAACGAATTAATAATGCCGTATAATTATAGTATCTCTCATTTGTTCTACAATTTGAA
>CAIGRP010119320.1:0-13639 GCA_903798385.1 Fraxinus cuspidata
ATCATTTGGTTGGGACTATAAGGGAACTCATACATATTGAAGGATGCTTCCCAGCTCTACGTAATATGTATGCTGATTTATTTTAATGGACTCTGATTTTTTTGTGCTCATTTAAATAATTAAGGACTAACTATAAGACTTTTCTTTGTTTTTTTTTTTTTTTTTTAATTTCAGGTATCTTAATAACAATTATTTTACTGGAGGCATTCCAGCACAGCTTGCAAATTTGACTAACTTAGAGATCTTGTAAGTTTATGTATTAATAAAAAGGAATTTTGAGCTGTTTGTTGCTTGATCTGTTACTATTTTATATTGGTTTTTGTGAATTTAATGGCTTGTGCTGTTCACAGATATGTATCCTACAACAAAATGTCTGGAATTGTACCATTTGCGCTTGCTCGTATTCCTAGGTTGACTTACCTGTGAGTTTGCTTCTCAGTATCTTTCTTGTGTTAGTTATATGCAATTGTTGAAACTACCGTGAGATTTTAAAAGCGTTTAGCAAATCTTTTGTACTTTGGAAGATGCACCATTTTTCATCTACATGAGGTTCCTTTTAGTATGTGGTACTGTCAGTTCAATTTTAATTTATGTTAACCTGAGGGGTTCAGAACTTTGGTGCATTTAGGTACCAGTGTTCCAGTTGAGACTGGAATGAGATTTGTTAAACCGAGCTCAGGTTCTTTTTTTGTGAACTTAGCTAACTCCTTTTACGGTCTCTTACAGACCTGGAAAGACCCAGGAGCTGTGTTGTTAAGTTTCTTGGCCTCCTAGAGCATGCTTGTTACACTCGACACTACAATCAACAAGATTTTAACTTATTTTTAAGTTATAATAGTGGCCACACCGTCCAGTTTACTTTACCAATAAGGAATATTACCATTAGTCCTCAAGAGTCAGTATTATGGTACGCAAACAGTTTAGTCGACTGTACAAGGTTGAAGCTTTTTCTGTTAAATTGTTTCTATGTTTCAGGTATCTGGATCACAACCAATTTTCAGGGAGGATTCCCGATGCCTTTTACAAGCACCCGTTCTTAAAAGAAATGTGAGTTTGGTTCCATTTAATTCCTCATAACTCTTAATTTCTAGAACTATATCTCTCTAGCTTAACTTCTATAATTTACGTACACAGGTACATTGAAGGAAATTCATTCCGGCCAGGTGTGAACCCAATTGGCGTCCACCAAGTTCTAGAACTCTCCGACTCAGAGTTTATAGTCTAGATAAAAGAATCAATTCAAGTTTTGATTTTTAATGGAAGTACTTATTTATTTATTTATTGCCGAAAGAAATCTATCAACCACGATGATCACACAAAGTGTAGCAGATAGTGAAAGCGTGGTTGAGTTCTTAGGCTTTTAAGTTGCATGAACTGTATATAAGAATCGATTTTTTGCCTTTTATATTTTACTCACGGTTACTATTACCTCGTCTAAAAGTTGCGAACATGATTAATTTAACACGGATTTGTCTGATAGTTTTAGCTATTATTCAGCTGTCAGTTCTCTCGAACGAGGTTTTATGGTGCAAGAGAGGAAAATAAAGAAGAAAGCAGCAGTACAAGAGATGGAAAAATACATCAAAAATTACAATCCTTAAGAGATGAACCAGAATAGAACGGCGTTTGTATTTGATACTGGTGTCACGCCAGATACCGACTTTGCCATGATATGGGTCCAATAGTCACATATTTGTTCCAATTTCTATATATATTCTTAAATTTGTATTGCTCAAGGATATTTGAGGGACATTCTTTGGACAAATGTTCCATGTGGCATGTACCGTGTCATGCAACAAAGAATATAGATGAAAACAGTGAAAATACACCATAATTTGCAGAGAAAAAGTGAAGCTAGAGCTGGATGGTAAACCGTTTTCTAGATCAATGAGTTGGGATTAGGATTGTAGTGCCACCACATTGTCGCTTTTGGGATTCATTTGATTTAGATTTTAAAAAATGGTAAAAATTTAAGTCAAAAGTAACAATTAATTTTAGTTTCAAATTTCATAAATTCACAATTTTCATCGGTTTTTCAATTACATATTTTATTAACTTTTATTAAAATTTACTAAAAATCTAATTTTTACAAAATCAGGATTCCACACATGAAAATCAACTACTATGGATCAGAAAACGGTTGGCTCTGCACCTTCTTTTAAAAAAACACTAAATTTCTCTGATATCAAAACAACCACCACGGTCCACTAACAAACCTGAAGAGGCTGTGCTGTCGAAGAAGGGCGGTGCAGTCGTCAGACCAGCTGCACCGTCTTTCAAGAAAACACCAACCTTTTCTGATGACAAACCAACCACCAGTATCCAACTTAAAGAGGCAGTGACGCCCAAGAACGTCGCCGCCAAAAAGACCAACATTTCCAGCTCCGTTGCCGCCTCCGCCGTAGGTGGTTCAGCCACAACGGAGTTCAAGAAAACCTGTACATGAGGAAACTGAAGCATATGCATGGGAAATATGAGAGATGGCTAGAATTGAATGACGATAAAAGGCACAAAAAAGAAAGAAAAAAAAAAGGAGCTTGTAGACGGGGACGGAGGCACGGAGCTAGGATAAAAAATTCATGGGGACAATTTTCACAAAATTTTAATTGTAGGGTCAAAATTTGAAAATTAGAAGAATTTTTTTTTTTTTTTTGTAAATCATGAAGAAATCTTGGACAAAATTTTGAAATTTAATTTGGAGGCAGCAAACCCACTGCCCCCACCTTAAATCCGTCCCTAATTGTAGATGCTTGCTCGGGCCTCTACAAGGAACACATTTCGACTTTGGATCCCGGCCAATTGCGGTTCAAATAACATCATGTCCAAATTTTGTGTTTTTTCTTATTTCTAAATAGTATTTTTAAATATTAAAAAAAAAAATTGTTTCTTTACTGTGCTTTTATATCCATCTTCGAATAACTTCCATAGCAAACCTTCCACGCATAAAAACAAATTAGTATTAGGAGACATGCAAATTACATCTTAACTTCTGCTCAATCACCCTATCACATAATTATACATAATTTATGTTGCGGAAGTTTGCTCCAAGGATTGTCAAAACATTAATTTTTTTTTTATCAATTTCAGATTACCTATCTCTACCAAACAACAAATCCAGATGGACTCCAACCCACAACCACTGTATTCACCTCGATTACTTATCAATCTCACCCACAAAAGACAAGATAACAGTGATGATTTGTAGCCACAATGACAAAACAAACCAATGAAAGACATAGAGAGACCAAAAAAACCAAAGGAAGTCACCTGTTTTTCAACAAGGTAGCCGATTTTTGCTCTCTCAAGGCACACACGTTTTACGGCTAAGGTAAAGTCACCATATATATATGTTAGGCTTTAGTTGGACCAATAAAAAGTTAAATTGGTCAAGATTCAAAGCCATCCAGATGTAATATATTTATGGGCAGTGAGCAACATTAATTCTTTAAACTACTTCACAAATCACACACTTTAGGATAGGGTAAAGACACCATATATATATATATGTTATGTTAGGCTTTAGTTGGACCAATAAAATGTTAAATAGATCAAAATTCAAAGTCATTCAAGAGGTAATATATAGGTTGTGAACAATATTAATTTTTTAAGTTACTTCCAACGGCCCAAATTGTTTTCGAATTGAGCATTTAGACTTGGTTGTTGGTAACAATTTAATTCAACATTTACATCATAACCCAAGATTCATTAGGTATCAAAACCCAACAAATCTCTACATTGATACACAATCAACATGCAAGCAATCAAAACACAAAGTTAGTGCTAGCGCAAGCTATGTTACTCTGCACGATAACCTCAATCCTAATGTCACTCCACGCGATGACGCGTTAATGCTAAAATTTAAATTGGGATAAGCCAATATACCAGGGCGGACCAATCTGGGTGCGTAAATACCGAGAAATGCGAATTTATCACTTTAAGGTCACCACTGTTCGTCATAAAGTCTCCAATAACCGCAGAAATCAATCAACCACGATCGAATCCCGAACGAGCGAAGAACAAATCTACCCAGATTCCACTCTATAACTTGAATAAAAAAACTAACACCACCAAAATGTCAGAAATGATGTTAGGAACAAATTACCTGAAGACGTCGTCGCCGAAAACCTCAGCACGCGCTGCAATATTATTTTGCGCATGGTCCCACTCGCCGTCGCCACGCGACGGTGGTCTCCATTTCACGAAACTCCTAAATCGGGCCGAAAATCACGAAAACAAGTCCAATTTTAGGCAGTTTTCTGACTGTTTTTCATTCTATTTTTCTGCTTCATTTCTTCTACTTTTTTTATCGTTTTTTGGTCAGTTTTTTAAGTCAAATCCATCACCTTGAAGTTCTGATACCAACTGTCGAACAAACTTGCTCCAAGAGTCGTCAAAACGGGATTTTCAAGGCTCAGTTTCACGTTACATTTCTCTACCAACAATCAATTCAAACGGCTACAACTCACAACCAATATATTTATCTCGGTTGCTCCTCAATCTCACTCACAAAAGACAAGATAACGGTGATGATTTGTAGCCACAAAGGCAAGAAGAAAACCAATTAAAGAGACACAAAAGAGGCCGAAAAACACCAAAGGAAGTCACCGATTTTTCAGCAACCAGGCAATCGGTTTTTGCTCTCTCAAGGCACCCACTTTTTTCTCCTTTCAAACGCACAAATCACTAAACTTTACGACTATGGTAAAGGCACCATATATATAGGTTATGTTAGGCTTTAGTTGGACCAACAAAATGTTAAATGGGTCAAGATTTCAATAGGTAATATATATGGACCATGAGCAACATTAATTCTTTAAGCTACTTCCAACGGTCCATGTTGTTTTCGGATCGAACTTTTGGACTTGGTTGTTGGTAACAATTTAATCTAACGTTTACATCATAGCACAAGATTCATTGAGTATCAAAACCCAACAATTTATGAGCTTAATCGAACTTCCGAGAAGAGGGAGGATGAAAATTCCAAAGCTAGATAAAATGCCACGAGCCACAAAACAGCTCTGTTCTTTTTTTTTTTTAATAGGGAATTTGAAGCTCTCAATGCCAAACTCCCATGCCTATCTTGGTTGGACCAACCCAACCGGATATAGATTCAAATTTTCTTCAGTATTGAAATAAAATAAAGCTACAAGATTGAAGCCTAGAACCATTATAGCTTGGAAACCAACTCTTAATAGCCCGGAATGGGTTACTCTACTCTGTTGTTTTTTGGTAGGACCATTCTAGCTTGGAAACCAACTGAAGGCACCAGTTAAGTTGAACCTACTTATAACAAAACATTCCACGTGTTTCAGCTCTCTAAGAATACAAATGCACATCTTTGAAACAATGTTGCATGAAGAAGAAATCAGACAGAATCACACAAAGTGTCGAATTATGATCTACAATGACATTTACAAAGACAAATAGCTCGAGAAAACACGATCTATTTCCTGAATATCCTAAAACAAGTTCTTTCGCTGTCTAATTTCCCTCTATGAATTCCAATTCAATAATTTTAACGCCTTTTCCATTATTAGGTTATTGCAACAGTAGGAGGATTACCTGCAGGGCATCTTTGTCGGCGGGGACGTCTAGTTGTCTTCCCCCATCCTGTTATGCTTCTATCCTCCAAACCAGCTTCAATATTATTAAGTTGCTGCATCAATGAATTGCAAACTGGGGTGGGAATAGTTGGGGTTGTTTCAACCACAGTCCGTTGCCTCCCCCGAGCACCCCCGTTTCTAGTGCTATTCCTTCTCATCAACCCAGAATTCCAGAGATGCCCGGTAGCTCTCATCAGGCCTCCAAATGTCTGAAGATCCTCGGTCACCTCGTGTCTGGACAACGATGTCAGACCAGGAAGAATGTCCCTTTGGAAGTCCCTCCGCTGCCTTCCTCTCCTCGGGGGACCCCTTCGAGATCTATTTGGTAATGAATCAGGTACTATTTCTTCCATCTTTTTGACTTCTGGAACAAAGGGTTTAGCCATGTAGTCTTCTTTAATCTCTGTCAGTTGCAATGTCATGGCCTCAAAATCATCTATCTCCTCAAAGAGATCCTGAATTGATGCACCATTCCTGCATCTCGATTCTTTGCTCTTGAGTTTATCTGCATGTGACGTAATAACGTCGACAAACCAGAGCAGGGGTTCTGCGAACAAAGCGTCAGGTGGACAGAATATGTTATCCTCTGCTAGGATTTTCTGACTGGAAGATGAGATAGCAATTATAGTCTGTGCTGCATTTCTTACAATTTCATCCTGTATTTGTTTCGCTTTATGTTCGAAAGATAGCAAGGATGCCTCAACCTGTATATTTTCTCTGGACGGTGCATTATCATCCTCAATATCCAGAATTACAGGGGCTTCTAGATCTATTTCGACTGATGTCTTTCTAATGGCACTGTTGCTTGGAACAGAGGATGCCGGTGGATCTTCATCGTCATTGATACAAGAGTTCAAATCGATAAGATTTCTAATACAGGTACCTTTTGTATATATCTCCTTCTCTATGATCAGTTCCGCTGCTATCTGCTCATCCGACTCACAAGCTACATTAATATCAATTATTCCATTTCTTCTTTCATTTTTGGAAATTTTACCTTCAGAAGGGAGAATACCCGAGGCGGAAACATGGGATGCTGGCTCATTTTTATGAACACTCGGAAATTCAAAAATGGGAAACCCCAGAATTTTCTTAATATTCCGAGTCTCGTGTATGGTCACAACCTCACAATCACTTGGAGATGATAAGGCATTTGGGGGAAATGTTTGGTTAAGATCTCTCACCGTTTCGCTCTTACAACACGGGGGAATAGAAGAAGCTTGAAGGTATGCCAAACTTCCTAAGAGTTCTGAACTCCTAGCACCGGAGGCAGCCTCATTTGTATAGGAGGGCTTCGGTTTTAGCCAAGGCCATGTTGACACATCAGCATGCTTACTTTTTTCATCCATCTTATTGAGATCTTGCAGACAAGATGTCGCATTTGATGAGCTCTTCAAAACTACCTCATTCAAGTCAATATCTATGGCAGGCTTCCTATCCACATGAGTGGAGCCCTTCAGAAACTTCTCATATCCATGATTAGAAGAATGGTCAGATGCTACATTATCACCCTTGCTGCAGTTAAAATAATCAATGGCATCTGATGGCAAGTGAATTCGTAGTTCTTTGGATCCAGAGACAAGCCCATGGTAAAATCCATTCTGGGATGTTACATCACTTCCCAAGCTCAGGTTCAACCTAGAGCTAGCATTGACTTTCCACTTGTCTCCAAAGGTTTCTTGGCTTGTTGAAGCAGAATTTATAGATGTTGGCAACGAGGTTATCTTTTGAATAAAGCAACTTGTGGGCTTTGCTGAAGACGAATGGAAGTGAGACCACGAATCGGCAAAACCAGGAAATGAGGACGGACCAGGAATCCGAGATGCAACAACTGGTTCTGAATGGTTATTATTGGAGTGATCACGACTTCTCTCTCTCCACAAATCTTCCCTACTGTGACCAGTTGGGCATTCTCCAGGAGGATGACAAACCTGGCTAAGCATGACGTCTGCCGGCTGGGAAGGTATATGCAGCTTCTCTTTCGGGAGACCTTGAAGTGCAGAAGTTGGATTACTTTTACTGGATCCTGTAAAAGAATTGAGTAGTTCGAAAAACCATTAGATTCCATAAAAAGGAACAGACGTAAAGAAAAAGTTAAAGAGTCAGTAGCGTCTACAAACAGATTGAAGTATTGTGATTTTACATAATTCTCTAACACAAAACATGCTTTCTGGAAATGTTGAGATTGGTAATAGGTCCTTCGAAATCAATTTCTGAGGCATATACTGCCAATTAAGACGAGAGTTTATATTCTACGCAAACAATAACAACTAAGCCTTGTTCCGATAAATTTAAAGTTGGCCACGTCAATCCTTTTCCACCACTTTGTTCAGTTGATGTACAAAATCTAAAGCAATTAGATGTTTAGCAACTACCATAGGCCATGTTATATTCTATCTAGCCCTCCCTGTTATGACTGATGAGCTAAGATTGTATCACCCGCACAAATGAGATCCTCTTTAGCTATACGCAAAACATGTCCTAACCACCTAAATCGATCTTCCCTTATTTTACCTCAATCAATGCTACTTCCTCTTGTTGGCATATAATCTCATTTCTCATCTTATTCATTTTAGTATGACCAAGACATCCATCTTAGCATTCTCATTTATCAGATATTCTATGGACATGTTGTCCTTTAATGGCCCAGCACTCATAACCACAACACAATTGATCATCTCATTTTTTGATGAAAATGGGCTTTTAAACTTGAGGGAAAATTCTTATCACACAGAACAAGCTAAGAATTTAATTAACATAAGCTCAAAGCTAAGATAGAGTTAAATTATAAAATAAACTGATGAATTTTATGCAACATTATTAACACTATTTACCTGCTTCATGTACATGATTGAGCCACCCCCTCTCTTTGTCTTCACCCATGATTGATGAATTTATCAAAAATCTGTTATGGTTATATATGGTTTCTCCCAGTACACGTACAAATCCTGCACCTGGTTTAGCCGACAGATCTACAACTTTAGTCTCTCCGACATTTGAAGTACAACCAAGAAAATCAATAGATGATGGAGCCATTACTTCTTCAATGGGAATGGGTTCATTTAGATCAGCTAGACCAATAGATCTCCTCAAACAAGAATTTGAAGCCGAGGCATCTCCACTGTTGAAAAACTTACTACAATTGGGGGCAACTTTTTCAACTCCATTAGGTGTACAACTCAAAATTCCAGATACTGTCCTCTCCTGTACGCATTCCTCATCTTCAGTATCAACATACTGATCGGCTGGAAGTTGGAAATCAAACAACTTCTTCCTCACCTTAGAGGGTCTCAAATCCAGTGCTTCGGTCTCCTTTGAAGAACACCTGCGATGGAACAGGATGTGTCCAGTGTGCTTGTTATTCCCGTTTGTACAACTCGAAGGAGAATTAACAATTTCAACTCCCGAGACAGATGTTCTACCATGACCAGAAAGCAACAACGGAAAGCCCGTCATTTGCTGTTTTCGAGCATCTTCTGATGGCATTTGAGATCCATGTAGACTTGACGACGACGACGATGGTTCCATCATTGTCCGATGCTTACATAGTTCATTCTTTTTTATTTCTTCCATCATGTTCCTTTGAGTTCTGTAAAGGCGATGGAGTTCATAAACCTGGATGACAGCAAAGATTCCACTAATCAAGCTTCTGTTACATTACTGAACTTTTAACTGACAGAAAGGGTAAACTCTACATAGAGCATGTTTGGCGAAGCTTAAAAAGGGCAAGATTTTTTACTGAAAATCCAAAAATAAAGTAACTTTTTTAAAACTTCAAACATGTTTAGCAAAATATAATTGAACCAGCTGCGTGTTTTAGATCAACAGATGAATTAGCAAAATTAACCAAGTACCTGATTCTTGAAAATTGCTTCATGTTCAAGCATTTTCTGCTTTAATGCATCCTTATCATACCCCAGATACCCGTCCGTTACAGTCCTCGGCACAAACAAATTGTAATACTGCCCAATTGTTAAGGGCTTGTCTCCATAAAATAGGGGCCAGCAACTGCTGTTAGAATCCTCGTTAAGATCCCTCATGGAAGAATACCCTGGGAAGTAGCTTTTGCAGTGCACTTTCATTGCCATTCCTGAAGAGGATATTTGAATGAGAAAAATAATTCCTAAAGTCCCAAAAACAGTGTGAACTAGTTTGCTCTTTCTTTTCACATACCTGTATTTATTTTCCTCCACTTTTCCAATTAAACAGGTTATTTGAAGGTAACTTATGTTTTATCACTTAGCATAAACATCAAAGATAATTCATAAGAAAATAACAAATTAAGCCTGATTCCCAAAACTTTTTTTTTTTAAAGAAAAGAGCACAGAATGAACGCTTGTACTAGTGGTAATAAAAAATAATAATCTTCTTTCTTTTCCATCGAAAATAAACGAGGCAGAGACGTTTTCTCTTATCAGACAACTGAGATCTATGTCAATACAACTCTTCTAAATGTATTTATGCTACTGTATCGGAGATTTGACAACCTAGCATAACTGCACCCGACACCAGAACTTGAATCCAAGATTAACTATGATAAGTTATATTGAAGTGTGGCTACTTAATTGTTTCATATCAAATAGCCGATGCTTTTAAGACCCATATATTGCTTACCAAGTATATAATAATTATTTCACAAGAACAACTATCAAATACATCACGAGAAAAACCAAGAAAACAACATTTTCCAAGTCGTATATTGAAAATCTAGTGACTGCTTCAATGGATGTTCTATTTGATTAACACTGAGATGTTGGATCTACGAGTCAAGAAGACGTATGTTATAAGCGCCTAACAGAACCAAACTTCGAAGATTCACCTTCACCGGAAAATCACTTTCTTACTTATTCTATCACGACAAAGTAATGAAAGTGTCTCTTATTTTCCGGTAAGACACTCCAGCCAACAGCATTACTCCCTGTGTGTTCAGATCCCCATATTTAAGTTGAGTCGATTGTTTGCCTTGGGAAGTAAAACCAAATTATAGTAGCAACATGTCGTGCTTATACCAATATAGAGACAACACATCAAGAAATTTTTGAATGGATTATAAAATGGAAGAGCTAGATCAAAATTAATAAGGCCGCACATAGTAGTATGATAAAAGAATAATCTGGTTGTAATTTTGGAAGTTTTATAAAAATGGGACAAATTTAGCTTGCACAAAAGGGAATTCTAGACATGAATACAGTTCAACTAATACTATTAGAACCGGAACAAGGTGCAATAATTTAACATATGCTACAGAAAAACGAATCACCAGTAGCATAAATACAAGGAAAATATTTAGATTATTTTTTGCTTTGCAAGATTGAATTCAGGTAAAAACAGATTCTTTATAGAAATTGTCACTCGTCAAATCCAAGAACCCATCACAAAAAATGAAGAACATCCCAATTAAATTAGCTGCTATATTTAATAAATCAAATGTACTTCCAATCATCGTAGACAATGGAACTAATAATCTGAAAAAAACCAAAATAAGTCATTTTGAGGCAGTTATAATTCAGTTTCTCGGATAATTAATCATAAGAAGAATTCTTGAAACAAAAAAAAAAACTATTTTTTTCTGTTTTTTCCAATTCGTGGTCAAAATCTAATAAATCTTAAAAACCAAGAAAGTTAATAAAAACAATTATTACCTCAGACCCACATCCTGGAATCACAGCTTCTCAACAAACCCTCATGGATTGAATCGTATTGAGTCTCACAGTAATTAAGAGCTTATAATCATGTGAGTTTAAGGTTTTTTTTCACTCAATATCACCAAAAAAGCCTTAAGAAACTGTCAAATGAAAATAAGTAAACAAAAAAGGTGAATGGCTTGGAAATTTCATTGAAGAAGCTCAGATCGTCGTCAAACTCAACTAAAGATTGCAGATTTTGATCTACTGGGTCACTCTCTCTCCAAAAAGGAAGTACCTTTAGAGAGAGAAATGAGAAAATACAGGAAGAAAGAATTTATGCAAGTGTATATAACTATTACTGTTATTGTCTATAGAGAGAGAAAGATAGCTAAGAAATCTTCAGAACAAACGAATAGTGACATCAAAATTTGTCAACATCCGGTCTCTTTTCATTCTCTTTTCTCTCTATATATATATACATATGGGATTTCTTTTAGCTGTACTGTAATAATTTCTTGGATTTTGAGAAAATGAAAATAAATGGGCTTCTTGATTCTCTCTACCTGTGTTATGCCAGGAGATTTTGCTAGGTTTTATATGGATGCTCATTGACAATTAAATTTTTTTTTTATTTTTTTGAATGTATAATAAAAAATGAGTGTGAAAAATAAAGAAATTTAATTTAAAGAGAGTAAATCGTCAGCTTAATTTTACTTTAAAGTACACAACTAAGCTAGTTGTTGGACTTGAAAGAAAACTAATATTTTAGTTGGGGTATTAAAATATCTCTCAAGTCCTAATCTGCTATATTAAGTAGGGTTTTATTAATAATATTTGACAGGCAAGATGTGGGTCCCAATACTGACAATGGATAGGATAATGTTTATGAAGTTGGCTATTGTTTGAGCCCTTTTTTTTCTTTTTTTTTTTAATAAAAATATATTTTGAAATAGTAATTTTTTTTAAGAATATATGGCTGAAAAATGAGGAAAAATTTGTTGTTTGTGTATAATATTATTTTATTGAAAAATGTGTGGTTGAAGAGAAAAATGGAATCCAAATGTAGGTTAGGTTTTATTTTCGAAATTATTATTACAGTTTTATATCTGGTCAAAAAATTTTGAAAAGTTATTGTGTGAAAAATATCTATTTCAAGAATGTTTGGCTAAAAATTAATTTAAACGAGCTATTTCATATACAAGTCGGTCATTTATTATCGAAGACCAATTGTACACAAAGCAACTATGTGATTTAACACGACGACATAAACTTAATGAATATCGCTATCACAATTCAATTCTTATTTCTCTCTTTTTATGTACAAAAGAAGTTAGTTGCATACTATAACTCACAAGCACGGGTATGATACTAAAAAATATAATTATACATTTTTAGAATATACTTTATACGACAATAAGAATAACTGACATTCTTAGGGAAAATGTAACTTATTTATCGATACATGCTATATAATTTTTTTCCCAATAACATGATATGATAGTACACTTCTACCTACCACACGTGCGATGTAACTTAAATTTAACCATTTTGCAATGTTCTCTTATGTTTGAGATATCACTATACGCGTCATGTCCAATCGTATGAATGTAATTATATTTATAATAAAACCCGTGAATTAAATAAAACTGGTCTTATGAATCTATTAGTGTTTCCAAACGTTATTCTCCTATAGAGTTTGGTAATGTATCACGATAATATTAATTGGTTTGATTGACATTATAACAAATCTTATTAAATTCCTCAACCACTTGTTGCTAAAATGATGTGTCTACTACATAGTCACTACTTAAGTTCAGAATTGTGCCTCTATAGAATTGACTTGGTGAAAATGAATAATTCTGGATTTTTTTTCCTTGATAGTTAATTTATTGTGAACTTTAGACTTCAAAAATCAGAAGATATTGTCCGAACACATGTAGTCATTGTCACGTGAAATGTGTTCAAAGTTTCCAATTAGTGGAAAATCTTGATCAAAGATTCATTGATTAATTTGATTTAAGGTTTTGTCTTCGTTCTTAACATATCAGTTCACATGGATGAAAGTTGATAAGGGAACAAAGGCCTGTTTCTGATAAAAGGTTTTGGGTTTTCTTTACCAAAATTATTTGCTAGCATTTCAAAATAAAAATAATACTATTCATCATTGACTTAAGTAAATAATAAATAACATTACTCTTATAAATATCAACAATTATATGCATTAAATTGTAGTCGGAAATACGACTATTCCAATTGAAAGAATACAGAAAATAATCAATAAAAGATAATGAAACGAGATATGCCAAAACAAATCTCCTTGAAACAGATTTGGTCCCCAATAAAATGCAAATGGGATTATGGACGTCTATCTCCCAAAATACAACGCTTCTTCCAAAATCGATACTGCAC
>CAIGRP010119329.1:0-23168 GCA_903798385.1 Fraxinus cuspidata
GGCATGAGAAAATTGGTTATGTCCCTGAGTAGCCATTTTCAGATACACTTGTTGATGACTCAATAAAGGAAAATGTGGCTGCTATAATAAATACAATGATGACGATAGTACTGCAACATGTGTGATGATTGCGACTATGTCACCTAAGTTACAAAAGCAACATAAGAGTATAGATGCTAACACGTGATTCTTCATCTCAAGGTGTTGAATGATGAACAATCGCGTGTAGAAAGATATGAGATTTCCTAGCAACTGTACCAGTGTATAATTGCACAGAAGAATCTTCAATCAGTGCTCGTGTGCTGAAGATGTTACACACTTATTGAGTTGCTGAACATGATTAAAGCAGTTAAGCCCAACATCTGTGCTTGTAGCGAGCAAATCTTAGTTATAGATTTGTCTAGGGAAGTCTAAAGGATACTTTACGAAAGCAACCAAGATGGCTGATACAGTTAAAGTGGATAAAGACAATACCAAATTCAATGACCCTTATTATCATTTCGGAATGGTAGGTCATTGGAAATGAAACTGCAAGGCTTTGTCTACTTCATTAACTTCTTGGGCATTGGATACTAGATATGGATATTATATTTGTATAAATATGCAGAAACTGAATAGAAGTAGATCACTGCAAAAGGGAGAAGTTGACATGTACGTTGAAAATGGGTAAATGTTGCTACATAGCCTGTATGAGCTACTTCTTGCCTTTGCCTTTAGGCTTAATATTAGAATTAGAGAAATGTTATTTTGTTCTCACCATTACCAAGAGCATTAAATAAATTTCATGTTTGGACATGAATTATTTTATCGTTAAAGACAATTGTTGTTCCTTTTTTATTTTGATAAATTTGTTCTCACCATTATCAAGAACACTAAATAAATTTCATGTTTGACATGAATTATTTTAATGCTAAGGACAATTATTGTTCCATTTTATATTGATAAGATCTTAATCGTTATGATATATTACAAAATGACATTTATATTCTAAATATTGAGTTTTCTATAATGAGTATAGAAATTGAAAGATATAAAATGATAATCTAAATAACACATATATCTGGCACTACGGATTTGGTCACATAAATGAGAATACAATTCCAAACTTACATGAAGATGTATATTTGGGTCAAATGATTTTGACAAATGCAAATCATGCCTGTTAGGCATATTGACCAAATCTCCTTTACTTGAAAAGGAGAAAGATCTGCATAATTACTAGGTCGAATACATAGTGATGTATGTGAACCTATATCAATTAATGTTAGATGAAGTTTATCTTATCTTATCACATTTACTGACGACCATTTCAAAAATGGCCATGTATATTTGATGAAATTCAAGCATGAAACTCTTGAAATGTTCAAGGGATTCAATCTAGAAATTGAGAAATAAATAGGTAGATATATTCTCACACTAAAATTTGATCAATGTGAAGAATATCTAAAATGTAGAATTTTAGATTATCTAAAAGAGAATGAGATTCTCACGCAGTGGATTCCTCCACATACATTGCAACATAATAATGTATCTGAAATAAAGAATCGTACACTATTAGATATAGTGCAATTAAGAACAAGCCATGCAAACATTCCAAAATTATTTTGAGGTCATTCACTGATTGCCACGTGCTACACACTAAATCATGTCCCATCTAAATCTGTTGACAAAACTCCATAAGAGTTATAGAGAGGCCCAACTTATCTCATATGAAAGTTTGGGCTGTGACGCTTATGTGAAGCACATTGAATCAGATAAGTTTGAGACTAAATCCGATAATTATATATTTGTAGGATATTCAAGAGACAATTGGATATCAATTCTATAATCCTGTTGAGAAGAAGATGTTCATCTCAAGACTTGTCGTATTCATAAAGAAAGTGTTTATTCTAGGAGAGGACAGTAGAAGCAAAATAAATCTTGAAGGAGTTCAAGAAACCATGGATATAGTTGACCAAATAGATAAACCTGAGTCTGATCCACAACTGCTGAGTGACATACTCTTGATTAGGAAGTAGAGACTTCTAAGGACACGTCAGCTACTTGTAAATCTTGTAGGATCATTCGATCTCCTAGTAGGTACGAATCCATGATTACAAATCAGGCATTGGTAATCGAGAATGATGAAACTAATAATTATACAGAAACAAAGTCAAGTGGTAAGTTAAAAAGATGGCAAGAGGCCATGAAAATCCGAGATGAACTTGATGTATGTAGACAAGGTTTAGACCTTGATCGACCAGCCTAATGGGATAAAACCCGTAGGTTGTAAATGAGTTTACAAGAAAATATCAACATGGATAGAAACATCACTACATACAAAGTAAAGCTAGTATTAAAAGGTTATAAACAAAGACAATGAATTGAATTTGATGAAACCTTTTAGCCTGTAGCCATTCTAAAATTCATTTAGATTTTGTTTACAATAGCTACATACCATAACTTTCAGTTATGGAAAATGGATGCCAATACTATATTTCTTAACAGAAACTTCTAAGAGGAAGTGTACATGACACAACCCGAAGATTTTGAATCCAAAGAAGCCAATAAAGTATGCAAGCTTGATGAATCCATATTTGGATTGAGACANGATAGAAGATAAACCATATGTTTACAAGAAGATAGTGAGAGTCTTGTCGTATTTGTAATAATTTATTTATAAGAAATATTATTATAAGGAAAAGACGTCTCTATATTTCAATTGTTGAAATTATGGTTGTCAAATAATTTTTCGTTATAGATATGGGAGAAGCAAATTGATCTATAGAGATAGATTTGAAAGATTGTTTAAATCATCCCAATCTATATAGATAAAATATTGAGAATATTTTATATGGAGAAAATGAACTAAGAGTTCATGGATACACTTATGCTAACTTCTAGTTAGACAAGAATGATATCATATTTCAATTAGGACATTAGTTTACTCTTAAGCGATATGTTGAAAAGGTTCTAAGTTAGAAATAACCGTTGATTCAATAATAGAAGCCTTATATATCATTTCTTTAGAAAGCAACAAAAGTTGTTGTCTGGATCAGGAAGCTCATTAATGAATTTGGAGTAGTTCCTAATATTGTTGATCACATGTTTTTGCATTGTGATAACAATAGAGTCATCGTGCAAGAGAAGGAACTAAGATCTCATCAATTATCCAAACATGTGTTAAGACGGTATTATCTCATTGGAAAGATAATACAATGAAATGACATAAAGAAAGAACAAATTCCCACAAGTTATTAAATTGCAGATTCACTGACAAAGTGTTGTCCCAGCATAAACATAACCTTCATGTGGACTCTTATGGTATAAGATGCATAAGTGATTGGATCTAGTGCAAGTGAGAGTTTGTAAATGTTATGCCCTAGGTCAAATCAATTTGGGATTATAAACACTTTTAATATATATTATCAATGCGTATTTATGACAATATCTATTATTTAATTAAATTAATATTCTAATAAATTAAATAATAGAATCCGTAGATTCAAGCTTTGGTAATTTGTTAATCACAATGAGTTGTTATTGTGAGATAAAAATTACATATGACTAAATCTTAAATTGTATGTGTCGAAGTAATAATGAGATACGTATATCGTTATTACGGATAGACCATCACGTGTGACATTTCCTACTTGTGAAGTATGTAGTTGATTGTGTTGACACTTGAATGAATACGTTGATGTTTTGTTGTAGAACAAAACATTGGAGACCCGATGAGGAGATTCCAGATGGATAACTATCTGAATTTCAGTAATTAATCTCTAAAGTTCAGTAGTGGAATTGGTCATTTGACTTGAGGTCATCATAGTGTCTTATATGAGGGCAGTCATAATTTGGTGATATTGGATGTTGCTATACTAAGAATCACTAATACAATATCGTTCGGGTATGTCAAGAATCATATGAAGGTTGTGAATGATCAATAGATGATTTGTCACTTTTAGATATAAAGAGACTATAATCTACATTTTATCTAATTAAGTTGATAATGAAATCTTTGGCCAAGCTGAACTCGTAAGTTGGAGAAGAGTTTTTGACTTACATTTACCTAACAATAGGATAAAAGATATGATCGATAAATGAGATTGACACATATCCATATCTCGTAATTGATAAGATCATATTGATGAAATGATTATAGTTTCGAGGTAAACGAAGAAGTTTGGTTTTGTTACACTACGTGAGATTTTATGTCATATGTATTGCCCTGACACATTACTAGATGTCAATCTGGGACGACGAATCTGGATTTGTGATAAATTAAAAGGGGTGTTTTAATATATCGATTTTGATTAGATCAAAATAATAATTCATGACGTTAGATATCGTGATTGTGAACCTAATGGGTCACACACAAAAGAGAACTTGAAGAATGAGATCCAATTAATTTATTAGCAAGTGTTGGATAATTAATTAATTGATTTTCTTATTAATAGACATGAATTAATTAATTGGATTAATTAATTCATGTACCAAATTTAATTAATTTGATTAATTAAATATTGGATCGGGTTAAGGTTAAGAAACAGGCAAAGCCCGCTTGAGCTTATATTAATAGGTTTTTAGAGTTTGAAACTGTTTAAAATAATTAATTATTCTTGCTAGCACAAGAAAAGAAAATCATAGTCGTCGTTCTTGCTCTCTGTGTGGATCACCATTGGAAGTTGGACAATTAGACACCGTGATCATTCGAGTTCGAGAATCAGTAAAAGAATTTGCAGAATTCATCAAATGTATAATTCTTATCACAGTTTCTATCTAAACACAATGCAGATCCTTGGTGGGAATTGAAAATTGTTTTATTTTCCGTTGTGCACAATTAAATAAATTCCCAACACCTAGTTTGTTTTAGTATAGTCAAATTTTCATTTTGTTTAAAGCTTATTAGGGATTGTAAGGGCTCCCATTTCCTATCCCATTTTCCCATTAATTTATTTTTTAATTTTAAAAAATATTTTTACAAGCAATTTCAATTGTAAAAAAAATAATAATAATAAATAAAAAGTCATGGTGGAACCAAACAGGGCATTTTGCCATTCTTGAAGCTACGAAGGAAATTTGAAACTTGCTGCATGGCCTACACACGCTATTTTCTCTTTTATGATTTTTTTTTTTAATTAAGCTTAGCCAAACGTGCTCTTAGTGGAGCAATACTATACGCAGTCACCTCTCACCCAGTTTCTTTTAAAAGCCTATACTACAAAACCATTTGAAATTAATTAATTTTCCATACACTGTTAACATGGTTACAGACCTAATGCAACATCAATTGATTTACGAGATTGAATTTAAGGATGAATTCTGATCTACATTATATATGTCTCGAGCGACAAAAAATATATAATAGGCAGCATCGAACAAATCTACATTATCATTGAGAAGCATTATTCATCTGTATCTCTGCGCCGCTGCAATAGCAAGAAATGAAAATTATATGATTCAATTGAGAAATAAAAATGTTGTGCATCAATAGTTACAAAATTCGAGTAAAATATGAAATCTCCCACATAAATTAAATCATTACTCCAAAAACATGCACGAATTTTCGAAATTGCAAAATTTTCTTTTAGATTCATCAACATGCTGAAAAGGCCATAGGCAATCTTGAATGTCGAATGATTTCGTAGGTAAGGTTTCTCTTTCGAATTTCAAAGTTTGAATGTAATTACAGTTTCTCCAATGTTGCACCTGAGAAGAATCAAGGATTAAAGACACGAACCCATGTTTACAATTATGAAAACACACGCACGTCGCATGGTCGAAATTGCTTTCTTTGTTGTTTATAGAATTGATATATCATCCATGTATTCATAATTATAAGAATCAGACCGATTGGCCCGACCGGAAACCGGTGGACCGGATGGATTGGTCCATTCACAAATGAATCGATAAAGAACCGTTCAAACCGTTATATTACTATCTGACTCGGACGAGCTGGTTCGATGTGAGCCATTTTTTTACCAAATTGGTCCAAAGCAAACTTTTATATTAAATTTGCGCAGTCGAACCCGCATGAAAGGTTGGAACCTTGACCACTTTGCAACTAAGGGCAAAATATATATATTTAAGAAAAATGACATAAAATAAAATATATAATTTCCTTTTGCTTTAAAAAATATTTTTTAATTAGAATTATGGTCGAGCAATACCCAATGAATAAACTATGCATGTATTCAACTTCACAAGTTGCTGGAAAATGTCATTTTTTTTTTTTTTTTTATTATGAGATATGTGCAACAAAAACCAAGAATCAATGCTACGATAATTCCATTTCCAATTCCAATAAGGATAGATACCTACCAATTTAGACCAATTATCTGGCTCAATTACATATACGCATCTGGCATGGACCCAGTGTAACATCCTGAATTTTTTGTGGCTTAATTTGTAAACTTTAGGTCCAAATCGTACTATTTTAATTCTTTAGGGACCAAAGTTAAAATTTTGGGAATAATATACTTTTACTTGAGGTCAAAATGGATTTATCGGTTATAGGTGACGGTATGAATCACTTGAGGTTTTGGAGATATTTATGGACTCAGTTGCATTTTAGAAAGCTTTAGGGACTAAAGTACACATTTGAGAAAATAATACGAATTTTGGATTTTCGGGTCAGATATTATTTCTAGCATTTAATTTACGTAAAGTAATTTATTTGGTTCCATTGAGAAATTTTCAAACACCATTTGTGATTCTTTTTTCCCGAATTTAGACTATGTCCGGGACAATCCGAGTTAGTTAAAGTTTTTGGACTTTTAATTGATGAATTTTGACGTGGGTAATTAGTACATAATGTCCTCACTTTTTATTGTTATTGTGGAAAACGTCCATATATTTCATTTTTCTGGCACTTTCACCCTTATTTCCATCTTTCATTGCGCAAAATGTCATTTTCACCTATTTTCTCAATTGAAAATTATGAAATGTCAAATATACCCCTCTATTTAAATAAAAGAAAAAGAAAAAACTAATTGCATTCACAGACCCAATTTTTTTTAAAAAGAGCAAATAAGTCACAAACAAATTATTAAAATGGTAATTTGTACATAACGTCCCCATCTTTAGGCATTTTCACCCTTAATTGCACATTTGATTCCACAAAACACCACTTCCATAAATTTTCATCCAATTTCTTAATAAAAAGTTGTGAAATAACGAATATAACATCCTATTTAAATAAAAAGTTAAAGAATTAATTGCAATAATAGTCTCAATTTTTTTAAAAAAAGTGCAAACAAGTCCCCAATAAATTAGTAAAAAAATTAATTTTTCGTCCCAATTAAATTTATTTAAAAATTTAAAAAATTAAAAATTAAAAAAATGCAAACGAGTCCAAAAAAAATTATTAAGGACTTAGAAATTAAAAAATATAATTTTTTTATTTAAATATCATGGTATATTCATTATTTTATAGTTGTTTATTGAAAAATTGGATGAAAATGGATGAAAATGATGGTTTGCACAATCAAATATGTAATTAAGGGTGAAAATGCCGAAAAAAATGAAAAGTAATGACGTTTTTCGCAATAACGGTGAAAGATAGGGACATTATGTACTAATTACCATTTTAATAATTTATTTGTAACTTATTTGCACTTTTTAAAAAAATTAGAACTGTGATTAGTTTTTTTCTTTTTCTTTTTGTTTTATTTATAGAGGGGTATATTTGTCTTTCATAATTTTTAATTAATAAAATAGGTGAAAATGACCTTTTGCACAATAAAATGTGAAAATAAAGGTGAAAAATGCTAAAAAATGAAAGGTGTGGATGTTATGTGCTAATTACCCATTTTGATGTGAAAAAAAAATCAAGGATGTCTACAACAAAAGTGGTTTTTATTTAGACTCGAAGATTGTTTGGTAATTTGGTTATTTTCAGAACTATTGAAAGAACATTACGCCCCCCGTTTGATGGGAATTAAAATTAGATTTTTAGTAGAATTTGAGAAAAGTTATGGTGCATTTGATTGTTAATATTTTTCATAGAAAATGTATTTTTCCATCCAAATTTCTATTTTTGTGCTGTTTAATTAAATTTTTTTCCATGAAAAATATTTTCCTACTTTTGGTCATGTGATCATATTTTCTTCAAAATCGAGGAAAGTATTTTTTACGAGGAGTATGATTTTTTTTCAGGGAATTCACTATTTCTTTCTCTTTCTTATCTATCCACTATTTCTCATTTATCCACCAATAAAAAATGGACAAGTATAATATTTTCTAGGTTGAAAATTAAATTAATAAAAAATATTTAACTAATAATTTTTATTCAAATAAATTCTAAGTAATTGAATTGTCTAGAATTTATTTTTTTTCCATACAAATTCAATACTTACAATCAAACGTATCCTTAAATAAAATGTATGGTTGAAAAGCTGTGGTTCACGTGGATTATAAAATTAAAATTAATTATTGACTTATATTAAAATTTTTATTTTAATCCCTACCAAACATGATTATATTTCATAACTCTCTAATCGTGCATTATGAAGGAAACTTACAAATTTTCTATTTTACAAAATAAAGTTAACCATACCTTAATGACTTGCATGAGAGTTTTGCACTACCCTTTCGAACTCTCAACCTTGTAATTTCTTTTGTATTAATATTTTATACAATTCCCTTATGATTTCAAATTTCTATTAAGTTTTGGGAAGGTTTAAGATATTTAGAAAAAAAAAAATGGTAGAAGGAAAAACTGATTTCAACAAGATGTTTATTTTGAAAGAAATCTAAGTTATCATTTCATTTTTTAAATTATGACACAATTAAAAAGTTTCAGTTTTGAGTTCATATTATAATTTAACAAGATTTGACTAATGGCCATAATTTGAGATTGAGATGGACAAAATGGCTCCTAACTGAAGATTGAGTTGGACCCAAGTTAATTTCAATGGACATTGGTCAAATTGAGATTAAAATGGTCTTGCCCAAAGAGATGATTAGTCTAATTGAGATTGAAATCAGTCTAAGGTGTTATGTAAGTATATCACACAATATTAGTTGATGTTAAGTTATGGAATTATAATTGTATCTTATTGAATATTATTTTATACTCTCTCCAACTTTTACAAGTGTTTGATTGAAGGAGGATCAAGTTGGTCGAGGTTCTTGACGGTAGTGATCATCTTAAATAAAGTCCAGCAAGTAATGTTTTCCTTTAATCTTGCAAAGTAGAAAGAAGACGATGTTATGCTTTTATTTTACTATATTTTATTCGAACAACGCCTTTTAGTTTATCAAGTTATGATGATTTGTTTGAGGATACAATATTAAGAAAACTTATCAAGTGCTACCATTGCTGTTTTACCTAGTTGCAACATCAAATTTCATCTTCCAACATTCTACATAATAAGTACATTTATGTATGTTGCAATACTTTGTTTAATAAAATATATTATATTTCGCTTGTTGTAATATCAGAATTTCATGTTGCAACATTCTGATTTGAAGTTAAATTAGATTCAGCATGTTGTAACATGAGATTATTTTGATGAAATAATAAGTGTTTTAAGTCGAAATTTTTATTTAGAAATTACTAAATTTGTAATTGACAATTTTCGTATTCAAAATCATGAGTTATTGAAATAGTTTTGAATTGGTAGTATAGTCCTTGGAGGAATCAAATATATCAAATATGGACCAAGGAGAAAAAAATGGGTGCATAACCGCTCGCTGGCCACGCGAAGAGTGCTCAAAACAGGGACCTTGCCGCTCACCTAGCACGAGCCTAGTGATCGATAAATGAAGGCACCAGTCGCTAGGTGTGAGGCCAGCGCTCAAGACGTTGTGTGACTGACGTGTCTAAATTCGCATGAAACAAATATTTTTCAATCTCATTACAACACTACTCATTGAAAATATAGAAGCCAAAATCAATTACACATTTTCAAAGATCTCTTCATTCAACCCCAAGATCATTGATTCATAAATTCATCCCAATTATTGTCTCAATATTAGTTGAAGTCAAGAGTACATACTTTGAAGATCAAATCCAGATTACAATATTCTCTTGCCTCAGCCATAGATCAAACCACATAAAGATTTAAAGATAAAAAATGCTACTTTCATCTATAAGCTTTCAGAGCTCTGAAGGTGGAGAAGAGATGCTTGGAGTTCCAATACTCTGGAATGAGTTCATTTTGGTGATCCAGTGGAGAGAAAAGTAGTCTAGAGTTCTCGAAAATGCGGTCACGCAATCGAGCAATTCTTGGTGATTTACAAGTTGGGTGGTTAAAGTCAGCTAAGACTTAATAGTGTCTGAACTAATTGTAAGTTAACTTTTCTAGTGAATTTTACTGACAATTTGCCCAGACGTTTTTGATCCTGAGAAGAGATTTTCCTCCGTGATCATATCTGATATTATTTACTTTATTGCTTTTGATCCATATGTTTGTGTGATTGTTTAATTAATGTTAATTGGATTAATCACCTTAATCATCTAGAAACAATTATTAAGTGACTTATTGCTTGTTATTGATTGATTCCGCATATTTTGGTCTTTAAAATTTCCCAACAAGTGGTATCATAGCTAATTGCATTCTTTGACCCTATTTATCTAGATAATTCGATCACTTCCATTCCTCCTTATTTTAATGATAGTAATTATGCATATTGAAATGTTAGAATGAGAACCTTTCCTAAATCTGTAGATGAACGGGTTTGGGCTAGTGTATAAAAGGTCTGGACCACCCCCATCTACATCAATTGTTGGTGTTGTCATATCAGTTGATATCTCTACTTGGATTAAGGACAAGTTAGTGAATTGTAACTGGAATAACAGGGTATACATGCCATTTTTATGGCTATTTCCCTCGAAGAGTTTAAATAGTATCTATGTATTGGAATGCAAAAAAAAATTTGATCAGAAATCACACATGGAAAGCTAAAATCGTTAAAAACTCAAAATTACAAAATTTTGACTTCTAAATTTTAGGAAATCATGATGAAAGATGACGAGTCTTTTGATGATTTCTATACTAAATTAACTGACATAGTCAACTCTAGTTTCAACTTAAGTATGTAAATTTTTGAAGCTAAGATTATGAAGAAAGTTATGAGATCCTCACTTGACAAATTTAGACCTAAAGTCACTATTGAAGAAAGCAAACACCTAGGTGCCAATAAGATAGAAGAACTTGTATGATCTTTCTGAAAATATGAACTTAGCATACATCAGTTTAAGAAGAACAAATCTTTGGCCTTCAAAGTTGTTAGGAAAACGGATAGTGACACCACTGATAATGGCACATTTAAGGATGGCGAGCTTGCCTACCTATCTAGGAAATTTAAGAAATTCCTCAAGAATAGTAAGTAAGGTTTTGAGAGATTTAAAGGTGAATCTAGTACATCTAAGAAAAATAAAAGAGAGAAAAGTAATGCTAGAGATACTTGGAAGAGGTCTTTGAGGTGTCATGAGTTTAAGGGGTTTGGTCATGCTAAATTTGAGTGCCTAAGTTACAAGAAAATCCTAGGTAATGCTATTAATGTTACTTTCACTAATGATGAGTCTAACTCTGATAGTCGAAGTGAGAATTCTAATATTGATAAAGGAAGGAATTATATGGCAATCACTTATATGTTAAGAGTGAGTCACTTGAGGACAAAGAACATCCTAACTTTTCAATGGAAGAATTAGAGGATGAGCATGATATTTATGAGCTGTTCGATGAATTGTTTGAGGAGTGCCTTAAATTGAAAATGTTGAATAGCTTATGCCTTTAAGAAATTGCATAAACTTGAGTTAGAAAATGAGAGTTTAGAAGATAAATTTAAGGAGTTAGTAATAGATTGAATGAGTTAAAGGTACAAAAGAGTCTTTAGAAGATTTGGGTCAAAAAGAGTAAAATCTCTAGTTAAAGTGATGTTAATTGCGATATTGCTCGCATTGTTCTTCATGATAAGAGTATCCATGTTCCTCATCGACTAAGTCTTTAAGTGCATGCATCTGCATTGTTCGTGGAATATACATATTCATGCATGCACTCTCTTTTTTGTTTGTTATTTCATTTTTCTCGTGTGTTTGTTACTTTAAAGGAAAAAACACAAAATGTGAAAAAATTGAATAAATGCATTTTTTTTTAACATAACATTTTTTAAGTGTGATAATTAGATATGCTACTTTGTGATCAAGTACTAGTAAAATTAATGAAATGTGAAAAAAGTTTTCAATTCTATTTAGAACTTATTTGAAGTACTTTGTATAGATTATTTCATATACATTATGCAGTGCACATATGAGTAAGCATTGATCGCGTGTGTAAGATTTGTGATGCCTGTGTAGTGAGTTAACTTTGAATATGAATTGACCTTTAATTAGTTTAACTAAGCTCTTGTATATACCGCTAAAAGAAAAAGGTTATTGAGCTTAAAAAGATTTAATTTATATAAAAATGGTAAGATACATCATATATTATTCTTCGTAGCCTTTAGACTTGAGTGATTAAGTCTACTAGGTATCTTAAAACTTGATGCCGTATAAATTATTTGACTTTGGAATCATCCGGTACCGTATATATGCAAAATTAAATATGAGTTTTTTATTTAAAAATGTCCTAATAGCACTAGGTTTGATTTCATACTTTGAGGAATATATTCATTCCAGTATTCATTAGTGATTCTTTGCATGTCCTTTCTTATTGATATAAGGTTTTAAGTTTTGCTTACAAGATATTAATGATATTTTTCACACATGAGCTGTATATACAATTTACTCTAGATAAGTTTAAAATGAGTTATGTGGGAAAGTTCACTACTTATAAATTATACCCGTATAAATAAGCAAATAACTATTTATCTGATTGAACTTTCAAGATATGTTATAATTAAAAATTCATATAAAACAGTTATCTCAAAAATAAAGATTTTTTTTTGTCATCGCATGTTTTGCATGTGCATTATTTTTTTCATTCATTCCTCTCGATGGTATTCATGTTTATATTGCTATTTTTCATTTGTTATTCGTAACAAAATGGGAGAGAGAATAATATTTATTTCAGAGTAGAGTAGAAAATTTTTGATTTTTTTTTTTTTTGGAACTGACTAAAGATGAGTCAGAGATATTTTTGATTGATTTTTGGTTGGAATTTTAATATGGATATTATGTTTAGTGTTTTGTCAATATTGATATTAATATTCTATATTTTATTTCTAAGTTCTTGATGCATGTAGTATTATATACTCTAGTGTTACACATTTTTTACTTGCATTATTTTATATGACTTAATTTTATGTTTTAATTATCAGTTTCTTCTTGCTTTTCATGTGTTATTGTGTTTTCATGTGTTTCAGAAAACGGATACGACAAGATTTGAGTTGAAGTTTGAGAATTGATTTTTTGGGTGGATTGTAGTTGGATTATTTTGACTTTGAAATAAATGATTTTGTCACGGAATGCCAAATGAGGATATTGTTAAGTCCAAATTTCTAATTTTGCAATTGACAATTTTCGTATTCAAAATCAAGGGTTATTGAGTCGTAATTAAAGTCAGAATATTTGGGGCTGGTAGTATAGTTTTTGAAGAAGTCAAAGTTGTCAAATATGAACAAATAAGAACAAGTTGGCCCACAATTACTCGTTGGCCGTGCGAATAATGCTTAAGCACTCAAAACAGAGGACCTTGCTACTCGTGTGGAGCTCGAGCAGCAAAGGCACCCCAGACACTACCATTATAAATTTACAAGCCATACAAGTCTAAAGGTATGGTTAAACATTATTTTTATTATAGAAATCATTATTTGAAGATAAATTACACATTTCCAAAGACCTCTTTATTCAACCCCAAGATCATTAATTCTTAAATTCATCCTAGACATTGTTTCAATATTGGTTGAGTTTTGATTTGAGTCAAGAGAACATACTTTGAAGATCAAATCCATATTTAAATATTCTCTTGCCTCAGCCACATATTAAAACACAGAAAGATCCAAAGATCAAACACCAAAAACCCTATTTCACCTATACACTTTCAGAGTTCTGAAGTTGGAAAAGACGTGCTTGGAGTTCAAGCACTCCGGAATGATTTCGTTCTGGTAATCTAGTGGAGAGAAAAGTAGTCCAGAGTTCTGGAAAGTGTGGGTCGCAAAATCGAGAAGTTTCTTAGTGATTTATAAGTTAGGTGGTCAAAGTCAGCTAAGATTTAGTAGCTTCTAAATTAATTGTAAGTTAATTTTTCTAGTGGATTCTGCTGGCGAGTTTGCGTGGAGGTTTTTAAATCTCGAGAAGAGATTTTCCTCCCTAATCATATATGATGTTATTTATTTTATTGCTTTTGATCTATATGTTTGTGTGATTGTTTAATTAAGGTTAATTGAATTAATTGCCTTAGTCATCTAAAAACAATAATTAAGTGACTTGTTGTTCGTTATTGTTTAATTCTGCATACTTGGATATAAATAATTTCCTAACAAAGTATATTTTATACACTTATCTCAATACATTAACAAGGACTTTTGGTTATTATTTCCAGTGTCTTAGAGTCGACTTCTATTTGATTTTGTTTTTGTATTGTATGACAAATTCCCGACTTGAAGTTTCATTTTGATCAAAAGAGTGAAATGTGGTGATAAAACAACGATTAAGAGAAAATGATCGAGCCCAAAATACTGGAATAAACATGGAGGATGAGAAATAAGGGGAAAAAAAACTAACGTGTTTTGAAGTGATAATGAAAAATGAAAGTGAAGGATCAAATGAAATAATTAATGCGAGCATTTGAGTGGAACGTGTGGGGAAAATAAAGTTTTGAGATTGATTTAAAGATTTATGCAAGGTATATGATATATCACTGGAAAACTTATAATATTAGGAGTCCATCCTATTTTATGGATCTCGATCATCTTTTCTCTAGAAGAAATTATGTGCTTTCTCATCGATGCCGCCATGTTGGAAAAATCTGCTCGCTCGAGCGTGAAATTTCCATGCTCAAGTGGGACCTGTTTCAGCAACCACGAATTTTAATTAAGGAAGGAAACTGGGGACTTCTAGGTCACTTGATAGTGGCTTTGGCGCGCGCGCGCGCACACACACACATGTGTGTGTATATATATACATACATATATATATATATATATATATATATATATATATATATTTATGTTTGTAGGAACTCTTGTCCATGATAAGGGAGCTTGGAGGCAAAAACACATGGACTTCTCCTTTGGAATAGTATCAAAACAGAGTATCTTGGGATCAAAGCAAGAAGAAACAAGAAGATAATTGCAGATTGTTTGAAGAGATTCAGAAGTCCAAGATTTTTCTTCTATTATTCTACACTAGGTGATGTTGTTCTATCTTTAATGTATTTTTGTAATTCAAATATGCACGGTTTATTGTCTTATAACTAGGATGACGATATAAACCTATCCCACCCTGCTTATCTAGTTATTTTAAAAAATTTCATTTTTTTAAAATATCCTTAGTCCAATCCCAACCCTATAAGTTACAGAAAAATATAAATAGGACTGGGGATTGCCCCATCCTAAGCGGGGATTGAGGGAAGAACAAAGCACTAAAATCTATAGTGGGACAGGGACACAGCGTCCTGCTCCATTGTCAAAACTATCATAGAGATATAGAGAATCATACATAATAATAAGTTCGATTCTACACAGATAGATAGTTGGATGAGTTAGGGACATCAATTGTTAACACAATCGAATATTGTCAATTACGCGATTGTATAAATTAAAAGGGAAGCATAGGTGGAGTCAAAGTCATGTTTTCTTATCATATTCAAATTATCTCTAACTCTCCCTAGTCATTGATTTACTTGTTTTCAGTAGTCTTTAGTTCAAAAACAAAATAAATCAATTCTTGCCTTTTATTTTCCTTTACTAATTAGAGTTATAAAAAAAAAAAAAAAAGGCAAAATAAGATATCTGTACACAATTCTCGTGAGATAGACTCTAGACTCATGTCTGTCGTTACTTCTTATGATAGGATACTGTGCACTTGTGATTTTGAGGGAACAAATTTTTGGGCAGTGATTTTACATAAATTAGTGTTATGGCACGATATATCTATAGTATATTAAATATCACATCAAGTGAAAATAATTTTTTGGACGATTATAACCATACTACAAGTTAATTATTTCAATAATACCTTACTTTTCGTTTTTATATGTATTTAATTTACGAACGGTAATAAATATTACAAAATCCTTGTTCATGTATGTATTTCCTATTATTAATTATCAATTAATTAACATTCACATTCATTTAATTAATATAATTAGAATTTCACATTCAAGAATGTAATTCATTATTCACATCAATGTATGTTAACTAGCATCCAATTTCACTTAATTCAAAATTAAATTATATTCATTTAATATAATGATTTTATATTCATTGTTACGTATATATTATTTGGTATTAATTCTAAATTAATTAACTCTCACGTTCAAGTATATATTTCACTATTTAAGTGCATGTATAATAATTAACATTTATTTTTAGAATTTTGCATTTCTTTTAAAAGGATAAATAGATGTTCAAATAGTATTTTCATAGTACTTATAAATTATTTCAGAATAATGTGTAACGCACGTTCAACTTTGACTAATAAATATAAAATATTTTATCTTGTAAACTTTCCTATGTCAGTCAATGTTGAAACAACCAGTTTTAATGTGTGTTCAAAATATAGTCGGGAACAGGAATGGATAGTGCTAAGAATTGAATAGCAAATAAGAAGCAATTTATTTGAAGAAATAATTTTAAACATTTATTTATGATAAATTGATGAATAGTGAATAGTAACTTTGACTTTTAAATAGTAACCTGAATTGTTACAAATTTTCTTGAAAAAATCTTAAAGAAAGATTATGAAAAATCTAAAATACAGATGATACAATATGGAGATAATTATTCTTTTTTCAAAATTACACCGATGTTCTTTTTGATGAGTTTTTCTTCTAATAGAGGTTCTTGATCACCGAATTGAAAAACTCTTCCAATTTGATGAAGGAATCTTGAAATGACAATTATGACGGTTATTCACTTGCTTTTGAATATACTACTTTAAAAGACAGCTATCAATACTGTCTATGTCAATCACTTGCTGTGTGCTTTGAACGTTTAAATGAAAATCATTTCGCATTTTCTAACATTTTAAAACACCACTTGAATTATTGCTTTTTCTTTTGAAGGACATACATTATTGGATTAAAATATTGGTCATTTACCAAATCATCTATGCTATAACAATCATCACCACTTGAGCATAGTCTTCGGTTTTTGAACTAGATGAACTCGAAGCTTTTGATGTATTTGAAGATAATTATGCTAGAGAGGAAGCTTGTTGGGCTAATAGTACAAATTCTTGAAGATCTTTGCACTGGGCTATCATTGCCATCAACTGGCCATTTTTTTTTTTTTTTCTGTTAGGAAATTAGCTTATTGTTCATGAATTTTTATTTTTTTTGAGTTATTTCTAACTTGACTTTCACAACTTTCGATCCAAGCTTGGACTACTTTTGGGCAGGCATTAGTTGTAGTAAACTTTTCTCATCATTTGATCTTGAGTCTCCTAACTATATGTTTCGGAATGTATTGAGTTTTCATCATCAACTTGAATATGAAAATCCCAACACAGTAACCATGTGACTTTATAGATCCTTCAAAATTGAAAAAGTAACCATTCTCGTTCCTTTAAAAATTTGGTTCCTTGTGCTTCGAAATATTGAATCCCTATGAAACAAGACTGGGAAGTATTTGTTCCTCGATTCCAAAATACAAGAACCAGTTTTGAAACTATGCTGGAAAACTTGTTTGGCATTTATGATCAAACATAATAAACCAGGAATGAGAAACTAATCTAATATAGAAGACATAATACCATGCATTTTTATATCGAAACAATTAAATTTTGAAGGAGATATTTTTGCTTGAACATTGAATTTTTTGTATTTACGTGGACGTTGTCCCGAATCTTCATAGGCGAGGACATTTAAAATTTTTAATTTTGAAAAATCTCTTTTTTATAGAGTGTAGTTTATGAGTTATTTCTGCAGAATGGTATACTGAAGAAAAAGCTAATGATAGGCTCTAGTTTTCTTGATATCGTCTGGCAGATGCCAAAATCCTTTTGGAATAATATTTTGAAGGCATTCTTCTTTTGATGCAAATTGAGTAATCTAGCATCTTTCATGACCGACAGTTGGTAGAATCATCATTTTGATGTAGTATTGAAATTTTGAAGGTCTTGACTGCAACTCATTTATTACTGGCAATTTTCTAGTTCCGTTTTCTATAGCCTTCTTGAAGTTTGTTGGGTTTGGAGGTTTTTGAGGAGTTTCTGGAGGACAAACATCAATTGGTTTAATTGGCTTCATATAATTTGAAATGGAGTTTTCGTTTTTGGGTGTATTACCTAGAATTTGGAAAGTATTTGAGGCTTGAACTTGGCTTGAAGAAGTTTGAGATTTTGAAAGTCTTGATGCTAGAGTCATCTTTTTTGACGATATTGAATCTGTGCTTGAATTTGAACTTTGTAGTAAAAATTGATGTATGGAAATTTTCTTGCTTTTTTCACTCATTTTCTAACTTACTATCACTTTTCTCCTTTGTTGTATATACCTCTTGAAGTAGCTCTCCGTTTATAAAGTTCTCAACGTGACCTTGTAAGAATTCCCTTTTAAGAAAATCTGGTAAAACATTAGATTTTTCAGGTAAAAATTGAATTTCGAAATCAAAACATGTCAAAATAGTTTGCCACCTTGCAAAGATTTGCTTTGAAATAAGAATCTTTACATCTTTTTGCAGTATATCTTTGAAGATTTACAATTTGTTTTGAAAAGAAAAGTTTTATTGGTGAGATCATCTTGAAATTTGTTAATACATGACACTATTGATAAAATTTCATTTTTGACAGTAAAATAATTCTTTTTTTGCACCAATCCATATTCCTGAATGGTATTGAACCAAATTCCTGAATGGTATCGGACCAATTGTTCTTGATCTTGAAATTTCTGTTTGAGTATATGGTTAAAATTTGAAGTCAAATGACTCAAATCGTATTTATGAATTTGATTAAAATAGTTAAATTTATAATGTATTTCTAAAGTCAAATTTCCACGTAAGCACATTCATTTACATATCATTGTTTAGTTTATAAAAATTCAAAGATTAGATTTTTCGCATAAGAGTTCCAAGAATTTCTTGGTGCTTTGTTGGCAACTTAAACTTTGAAAAGTTAGTAAACTA
Source organism: Fraxinus cuspidata (assembly GCA_903798385.1). Lineage (NCBI taxonomy): Eukaryota > Viridiplantae > Streptophyta > Magnoliopsida > Lamiales > Oleaceae > Fraxinus > Fraxinus cuspidata. Next base: position 19,210 of record CAIGRP010119329.1, read on the forward strand.
GTTAACACTGTAGATTTAGATCTCGGGGTGTTGTATCATGGTATCAAAACATAGGTTAAAACCTTCCTGTAGAATAAATATTTTTTATAAAAAGAAAAAAATCATGTAATGATCTACCATCTCTAAGAAAAGCAATGTCCCTCTCTCCACCAACGATCTATCACTTATCTTATAATTTAGTAATGCTTCTTAAGAGGAGATGGAAGGCTAGCCCAAATATGCTTTCGGAGGAAGCATTTGATGATGATGCTTATGAGGAAGAAGTATCAGGACAAAATTTTTATGGATATTAAGAAATTTTGTTATATCTCATTGTTTCTCGTAGTAGTGTTTCAAAGAGATATGTTCCTTTTATGGATTATACGATGATGAGATTAACTAAATATTGATTAATAAAGTTCGAGTAGTTGGTTATTCGATAAATTTTAATGAACTTATTTTATTTTCAGGACTGTGACATCGGAAAGTGAAAATAACCGTAATGCAACACTGATCAATGTAACGCTACCAACGATGAGCGATGACACAAAGATGTGCAAATCAATTACCTTAGTTCTCTAACATAGGTTTTTTTTTTTTCTTGTCTCCTTTCGAACCATTTCTACGGTTAGGTTTTTGTAATTATTCAATCATCATACTAAGAACAAGAAACACATATTCTAATTGATAGTTAGTAATTCATACATGTGGAAGACATTTTGTATGTGAATATTACCAGTTAGATCTTCATCTCCTTGTTCCTAAAAAATAATCAGCTATCAATGAGGCAAGCCAATAAACGATATGGAGATGAGACTTAGCCTTTATATATGAAATTATAAAGTCGATTCATTACCGACTCTAACCCTAATTAGGGTTTACATAATTCCGGCTCGCATACTTAAAATTACCCCCATCATAAAAATATAGCATGTAAGGTGTATAACAGCCAAAGTGATCACTTAATATTGGGCCTAATCACAGTATCATTGTAAACCATACTTCTAACCTGTAAAATTCGCAATCAAATGAAAGCCCACATAATAGATTATTCTAACATTTTCCCACCTGGGCAAATATTTGATTGTTATAGAACAAAACTTTTAACCTCCGGGTTATACTACATACGTGGCCACACAAGTGTATCTGCAATGATAATACCTTAAACACCATGATCCGGTCCAACAAAATGTTAACATCGAACATGAAAGTCGTTACACCAATCAAACGATTTAAGACTACTCCACAGCTATAAATACCAACATCCTTATCCACATGGATCCCTACCCTCCAACCAATATGATAGTATGCCGTATGAACCTAGCACCAAATGTGACAAAAAATTGTGCTAATTCATATTGGTCTTCAAAATCTTCTAATCAAAATAAAGCCACATGTTTATAAAAGAGACTCATCTTATATCTTTAATTATCATATCTCGAGATCAAAATAATATCATAATAAAAGATATAAGTCAAATGCATGCCCAAAATAATTTATGGATATGGAAAAATATATTTTATTATTAGAAGGGGCTGTATCTGAAGAACATATGGGTTACCTACATACCTCGTGAAGGGATCAAGACAAAATGTAGTTCTCTTACATAAATAACTTCCACTAACCAAAAACATCAAATGTTTCCACAATATCCATATTAGCAACACGTGTCATAAAAACTTTAGGAGCGAGTCATTTAGCTAAAGGATCAGCAATCATCACCTCTATATTAATAAGCTCTATCTTCGTCCGACCTTCCTTGACTCTGTCTCTGACCACCAAATATTTTATGTCAATGTGTTTTGATCCACCAGAACTTTTATTATTTCTTGAAAAGAATACTACTGCACCGTTATCACAATAAATAGTGATAGGCATCGAGATGGAGTCAACAACTTTCATTCCAGAAATAAAATTCCTTAGCCAAATGATTTGAATTGTAGCTCTATAACATGCCACAAATTTAGCCAACATAGTAGAAGATGCCACTAGAGACTGCTTAACACTTTTCCACGAGATAGCACCACCAGCTAACATGAAAATATAACCTGAGTTTGATTTCAAATCATCTTGACATCCAGCAAAATCCGAGTCTGAGTAACCTACCACTTTAAGGTGATTTGAATGCTGGAAAGTGAGTATGTAATTTTCAGTTTTCTTCAAGTATCTCATAACTTAGCCGCTTTCCAATGCTCTTGCCCTGGATTCGACTGAAATCTACTGAGAACATTGATTGCATAAGCTATATCCGGTCTAGTGCAAACTTGAGCATACATCAAACTCCCCACAGCACTAGCATATGGTACCATCTTCAAAGATTATCTTTCTAACTCATTCTTTGGACATTGAGCTTTGTTAAACTTATCACCTTATATGATAGGTACATCACCAGGTGCATATTTCTGCATATTGAACCTTTTTAGAACACGTCGTATATAAGCCATCTGAGAAAGTCCCAACGCGCCATGATTTCTATCACGATATATTTCAATGCCAAGCACATAAATACCAGATAACATTTTCTTTATCTTACGAAGTAACCCTAAATTACTACTTGGCAAGTAAAATGTCATCAACATACAGGACAAGATAAATAAAATTTATCCTACTGGTTTTAAGATAAATACATTGATAAACTGTATTTTCAACAAAATCAAGAAAAGTCACAACCTCGTCAAATTTCAAATACCACTGTCATGATGCATGTTTGAGGCCATATAAGGATTTATAATACCAAGTTTTCTTTTCCCTTCATAACAAAACATTCAGGTTGTCTCATGTAAACCCTTTTCAAAAGATCTCCATTTAGAAAAGTCGTCATAACATCCATCTGATGAAGCTCCAAATTATAATGAACCACAAGTGCCATGATAATTCGGAAAAAAACTTTGGACGAAACAGGTGAAAAAGTTTCATTCTAATCATGCCCTCTCGTTGAGTGAATTCTTTTGCAACTAATCTTAACTTCTTTCTTTCAAAATTTCCTTTTGAGTCCAATTTGCTTTTGAAAATCCACTTCTTATCTACGGCTTTAGCATCCGGAGGAAGTTCAACAAGTTTCCAAACATTCTTTTACATAAAATTTATTTCATCTTCCATAGCATTTATCCATTTATGTGACTCCGGACTTGTCAATACTTGATTAAAAGTAACATGGTCAACAATATGCCCAACATTAAAATCACTCTTCAACAAATATGTAATATAATCATTAGGCAATGTAGACATTCTTTCCCTTTGTGATCTCCTAACTGACTCAATCGTTGTTGGTGGAGGAGCCTGAAGTTCGTCTTGGCGCCCAGGTTCTTCATTAACAATTTCAACTGGTTGAGGTATAACTCTCTCCTGTATGACAGAAACTGGAATAATAACTTGATTCGGTTTAACAAAAAATTCCTTCAACATAGAACTCCCACTATCACCAAAGTCATTTTCTAGAAATTTAGCAGTGACTCAACAAATTTGGTGCCACGATTGGGATAATAGAACTTATACCCTTTTGATCTGTCTGGGTACCCAATAAAGTAACCAGGAGTGGATTTTGAGTCTAATTTCTTCTCAAAAGGATTATAAATTCTTACCTTAGCTGGACATCCCCAACTTTGAAATGAGCCAAACTTGGCTTACGTCTTGTCCACAACTCGAAATGTGTCTTTGCAACAGCTTTACTCGAAACTATGTTCTAAATATACATAGCAGTTTTCAAATCTTCACCCATAGATATTTTAGCAAATTTGTTCTACTCATCATGCTCCTGACCATGTCTTTTAGAGTCCGATTATGTCTTTCAGAAATGCCATTCTGTTTAGGTGTTCCTGGCATGGTGTATTGAGGCACTATGCCACACCCGTGTAAAAACTTTACAAAATCACCCATATTTTGACCAGACTAGTCATATTTTCCAAAGTACTCACCACCACGGTCAGATTTTACAAATTTCATACTTTACCCACATTATTTCTCTACCTCCATTTTGAAAA
>CAIGRP010119330.1:0-13197 GCA_903798385.1 Fraxinus cuspidata
TTTATTACTACTAAAAAACTTATCAACTCCTCCCTCTTGAGATTTAATCAACATTTTCCTTCCTTTTTCTTTTGGCACATCCAGATTCAAACTTTCTTGGAAACATAGTTATAAGCAAAGAGCAGTAGAACCTGATTGATGTGTGTGAATTAAAAATTCTCAAGCTTCTCCCAAAAGAAATGATACAACAATGATAAATGACCTACAAATATGTAGTTACAGAGGATAAGAACAAAATCCCATTGTGCAAATAACTAAATAACAAAGTTACATCTCTCTTGATGCTTTCCTTCTATCTACCATGATCATGAGTATATTCTTGTTATATAACTCATGACCAATATCCATCCATATTAACATGGGACTCTATGCAAGATATGTTGGCAGACTTTGATAGGGGCAAGTGTGGGAAGTTTCAGAGGCATTATGCTTTGTTTGCAGCACTTCATTGTATTCATTTGTTTACTTTGGGCATTTCAATTGGTCTCCCCTCAAAACATAAATGCCTAAAACCCTTGCTTGCTTGAGTGGAATTTACCCCAAAAATAATTATATATGTTGAATTCATATAAATGTGCTAATTATACATTCATCTTTTACTATATCAGTCATTTGAGATATCAAATAGTGAAAGAATAACATTGAACATGATTTCAAGAAAATATTTAATGAAAATGCCATTCAATGAAATACATAAAAAATTTTAGAAACGCCAAAACCAAGTTATGCTAAAACATATGGTGGTAATAGTGGAGTTTCAACTACACGAAGTGATTTTTACCAATACGACTCAAAACACTAACAATCACTTATTTTATTCTACTTAAGTCAATTGGCAAAATGACATATCAGCTACTTGTCGTGAACAAACACTGCCACACTACATGTTACCAAAGCATCCTTGCTGGATTATTATGTCTACAAAGTTTTTCGAAAAATTCTAAAATACTGTTTTATGAGTATAAATGTATTATTTTCCTTACAAGAAACATATTACAACTTGCCTAGATCAATTATCCCTATAAGCTGTTTAAGTATCTGTAGCAATCAATGGAGCAGACTGTGATCTCATATGCATAACGGAAAAGTAATATAAATATACATAAGCCATGTAAACAAGAAAAAATAACACAAATATACCATTAAAATTAAAGATCGAATTCAAATAACCCATCTCACCTTTGTGATTCCAAAGGCAATCAAGAACACCAAAGGCCTCAAATCACAGACTGCGATCTCATATGCATATAGTGCGCATATGAAGGAATTGAAGGAAGAATTTGAGAAAAATACTTTTATGTATTCAAGGAACTGAAGGGAGAATTTTAGAGAAAGACGGTTGTTTAATTCTTCTCTGCTTTAAGGGATTCGAAGGGTTTTAAATTGGGGCAAATTTTGGGCCTTTTTTAGAGGCCTCTTAAAATCTGAGGCCCAAGACAATGGTCTTACTTGCCTTGGGCCAGAGTTGGCCCTGTCTAAAAATATCTAGGATATAGAATATATTATACGCAAGTCTTCTGCATAACTAGAAAATATATCCAGTTATATAAAGAAAACAATAAAATTCGCAGATTAAGATTCTGGTTGAAATCATTTACCATCTAATCAGGCTACACGCAAAACATTTACACTTTTCTCAATGTTCGACAATTAAAAATCAGAAAAATATATTAAGTAAGTCAATTTATAAAATATGGAAAAATATGCTCATAGTTTTCTAACAATCTCCCTATTTATATAATTACAAAACCTATCACTCAAATTTTTTATATCATGTACGTGTGATAATTGTTAGTGTAATCAAATAATCAACAAAATCTGCTCACCCTTACTAGCACAGTCCAACACACTAAATTTGAGTAGACATGGGTGACATGAAAACCGTTAAATTAACTATCAATTAATCCATCAAATAAAAACATTCATTAACATCAACCATCAACAACCAACCAAACATAAACATTCTACTCCCCATTTTTTGTAATAAAGGAATAGGGAAGGAACATAAAGTAACCAACAGTAGTGTATTGTTTAATATAGTCATCCAACTGTAAGTTGAGACAAATAGTTAAAGGCAAATAGTTGGAATCATTCAAGAGTAGGGATAGCAAACGAGCCGCCGAGCCTAGGAAAATCCCGAGCCAACCTAGCTTGGGGCTTGGTAAAATCAAGACAAGGCACAAGCCAAGCCCAAAATTCGAGACATGGTCGGAGCCTGATCCAACCCATAGAGCTCGTTGAGCCGCCCAAGCCAACTTCTTAAACAATTTTTGACTTGCCTTTTAGGAACGTCTCTTTAGTTAAAATCTTGTTTTTGCTATCAATTTACTCCAACAATTTTCAACTTGCAATATTCTATTTTTCAGCTCCAACCTCCAACTTTTTTGCTCCAATATCCATTTTCTTTTGGTATAATTTTTCAATTTTAAGTTTTCAAAATTTAATAATTACAAATGGACTTTACTGATGATGAGATTAACCAATTTAAAGGTAGTTTGAGTACTCTATCAGACTAAATGCATCTAAAATATTCCATTAACTTGGAGGATATCCAAGAGTAAGATGTATTCGAAACTAAAAGGCCAAAGAAACAATCCTTGAATTGTTGACAACATATGACAAGAAAAAAATTGGTATTCAAGATGGAGTTGATATTTGAAAAGTATATTATAATTAATGTCGCAAGGAATTTAGTTAGAAGCCTGGTTCAAGAATATCTCATTTGAATAGGCACGTAGCAAAGACTTACAAAGAGAAACCAACTATTCTCGACCCAAAACAGGCCCCCAACTTGTGTTTGGTAGTTATGATTCTACTCTTTCCCCCTTCATATATTCATAGAAAATATTTTACAAAGAATTGGTTGCACACGTGACTACAGATGAGATGCCGCTTTGCATGATAGACTCCACTCACTTTACCCAACTCGTGCAAAACTATCTCCAACTCATGTATACTTTTTTTTTTGTAGAAACACTCTTCGTTCAGACACTATAAAATTATATTATAACAAAAGAAAAAAAGCTGCTATTGAAATTCTAAGAGCTTTTGATAGTGTTATATCGTTTACCTTTGATTTATGGACTGGCAGTAACAAAAATAAAGGTTATATTGCTGCTACAGCTCATTACATTGATNAAAATTATATAACATGAGAAAACAAAGTGCTATTGAAAGTCTAAAAACTTTTAATAGTGTAATATCATTTACCTCTGATTTATGGACCGGTGTTAATAAAAAATGTTGTATTGCTGCTACAGCTCATTACATTGATAACCATTGGATTATTGCATTTCGATTAGTAGAATATCCTCACACTGCCAATATCATATATATAATTTTACAACGGATTATACAAGAATTTTGTATGCAAGATATGATTTGAAATTTTACTTTTGACAATGCTAGTGTGAATAAACTTGTGTATTGGAAATTTTGTTAATGATCTTAACCCTAAATTTGGAAGTTTATTTTTTCATCAGCGTTGTACATGTCACATTATCAATTTGATTGTAAAACGTAGTTTAGAACATATAAAAGGACACGACAAAATTAGACAAGAAATAAATTTCATTACAGTGTCGCCATTGTGGAAACAAGCATTTAATAGTTTGTGTAGAGAGCATGGCTTACCTAAGAGATCATTTGTCACTGATGTAACACATAAATGAAACTCTATGTACCTTATATCATAGTCATGTGAAAAATATGATAATGTTATTTCTCTGTATTATAATAGTAGGCATACTTACAGATCCGAACATAATTTAGAAAATTAGTAATGGTCTATAGCATTTTGTGTGAAGAGATTCTTAAAATCTTTTTTTATGCCACAAACGCTTGTAATGGTATTTGTTACCCTACATTTTCACTTGTTCTACAACACTTTTCTACATTGCAAAAACATTTAATAAATATAAAATTTTACCAATTTTTGTTTATGTAGTTTTGTCTTTGGAATTAAAATTTTGAAAATATTGGGCAAAGTTGCCCTCTTTATTTCTTTTAGCCTCGGTGATGGACCTAGATTTAATTCTATGAACACTAAAGTTATTATAAAGGGAATTTCAAATAACTTAAATGTCGAATTATCACATGTAAATATAGATTCTTTTTTATGTGATATGCATAAATATTATGCTAAAAATTAGTCAAAGTAGTTTTAGTTTAAAAAAAGTACATTTTTAAGAAATATTGGATGAATTCAGATGATTTATGGAATTCTTAGAACTCCAATACAAGTGCTTCATCAGTTAAGTTCTAGTTTATCCATATATGGAGCAATAGAGATCAATGGTATAAATCTTGAAATGCCCTCTGAGTTATTTAGGTGTATGCATGTGGACGTTCGTAGTGTTACAATCACAAAAAATAGAAATTTTGATATTCTATCATGGTGGAGGTTTAACGGAAGGCAATACCAATTGTATCAAAAATTACACATGATCTACTAACACATTCGGTGTTTACTGTAGAGTCGAAGGCTGCATTTAGTTTAGGTGGCAGAATTTTTCAGACGAAAGATCAACACTAAAAGAAGACATATTGGAGGTTCTAGTATACTTGAAAGATTGAGAATGTGCAGAATTACGTCTTCAAGATAAAATTGATAATATAATGGCTGAAGAGTTGTAATAGATCCAAGGATAGGATATTGTAAATTTTAAAATTCATTTGTTGATTTAATAATGTAATTTATAAATTGATTTATTTAAAAAAATTATATACGAAATATTTTATTCGTATACAACTTTAATTCTTTCTATATTAATTGTAGTCAGTCTCAAGTCCAAAAATTGTAGGAGGATTGTAACTTTTATTTAATTTACAATTAGTATAAATTGCACAAAATTTACATTGTTAAAAATTACTTAAAATTTCACGCATTTTTCAAAAAAAAAAATTTAAAAATTAGAAAAAACCCCATGAGCCGGCTATGCTTGATGAAGCCCGAGCCAAAAGCTTGAGCTAGCCTTAAAATTGTTACCGGACTTTGGTTTAGCTTGGCTTAGCTCGAGCAAAAAAAAAAAAAGCCTAAGCCGTGAGCTTTGGCTCATTGCCATGCCTAGTCAGTGGTTGATTTCATGGACTTATTCTCATCAGGCTTAGATGAATTACCACTTATCTTGTGCAAGGAAGCAAAAGCAGTAGCAGCAGTTGTTTCAGTCTAACTTGGGGCCATAGTGCTACCAGGCAGTGGGTCAGTACTTAGTGCTACTGGTACTGTAGGAGTTGTGGCTGGTACTTACGCATTCTGGAAAGCCCAGTATGACAACTCTAATAGCTTCTCGAATACAATTATCTCCTAAATATTGAATCGTTTCCAGCACTCTATGTAAGAATTTAAACTTATTAGAAAAGCTTTAAGTGTGGAGAAAGATTTGAGCTACTTGATTTTTAACCACACGTCGTTATGACTGAAGAAGGTCTAGGCATTCTGATTGGTCAGAGGTAGGTGGCGTGGAACCCTGGGAATTAGATTGGCTATAACCTTCAAGTTTCTAATAATGCCCATAGTGGGAATATCATTTGAGTGTACCTGTCAATTGGCATAGAAGGCACAACACAACATAGGTCAAAATCTTGTGAAGGACTTTGTATTTTGGAAGTAGCCTAGATGCTGGCAGATTGTCAACCTTCTCAAGCTAGTTCATCCCTGTCATTTCTATGGCCACAGTATCATTGGTCAGTCCCTCATCAGTTGAGTCTACAACCTCCTCCATTTCCAACTGTTAGAGTAATCAGTTCAACATAACACTGCTACCCAGCAGCCAACCATCTAACCGCATTCATAGTGGAAGACAATGGCACATGTTGATATTGGAATGCATTTAATCTGTTAGGGCACATTTCAAGTTGTTAGATAGAATATTCTCTCTTTGTATGCATTGTATGTATAGCTATCTCTATGTATATAAGCTGGATTGAATGTCAAACAAATTGAGCTAAATATTATTCTATCATCCATTTCTTCAGACTTGGTACCAGAGCAAAAAAAATGGCTAACGCCGATGCAAGTAACCAGTCCGCTCCAAGCAATACACCTTTCACCCAAGTCAGTATGAATCAAGTCTTACCAGTTGGGATAAATCTTACTCAAACACAACCTGTTAAACTTGACAGAAATACTTTTTTGCTACGGAAAAATATGATTATGCCTATAATCAGAGACATAATCTTGAAGGCTGTCTACTTGGCACAAAGAATTGTCCACCAGAACTCCTGGGAACACAGACGACCACCAATGGAGAAGAAGCAGTAGAAATGGCCAAAATCCTGAGTACAGGAAATGGAATTCAACTGACCAACTGCTAATGGGATGGTTGTACTCTTCCATGACACCAGAAATAGCTATGAAAGTCATGGGATGTACTAGTTCAAATATATTTTGGACTGCAGTAGAAGAAAGTTATGGTATACTAAACAAGTCAAGGGTTATTTTTCTTACCGGATAGCTGTAGAGAACAAGGAAAGGATCCATGACTATGGATCAATATCTCACCACTTTTAAGTATCTAGTTGATAACCTACAAATAGCTGGAAAGATAGTTGATCATAGTGATCTTGTGACTCAAGTATTGTCAGGTTTGGATGAAGAGTATACACCCACTGTAGTGCACATCAATAGTAGGAAAAGCATATCATGGCATGAGTTATCCTCTGTGCTGACGACTTTTGAAAGCATGCTTGAGTATTTCAATCAAGTGAGGAATAATTTCACATCACTTCATGTAGGACAATCAAGTGTGCAGTTTGTTCAGAGAGCAGGATCAGGAAGTGGTAGAGTTTTAGAGGAACTAACAGTGGTAGAACAATGAGTTTCAGAGGTAAGAAGAGGCAGAATAGGCACACTAAATGAAAACATGGGCCTTGTTTGGATTAAACAATCATATTGCGAGATGGTGTTTTAACAGGTACGATGATAGATACATGTACAGCAGACCTAACAATCAAAATCCTCGGAATAGCAACTCAAATCCTATTGCATATGTGGCTTTACCAAAAACTCTTGAAGATCAAGCTTGGTTTGCTGATTCTAGTGCAAGTAGTCATGTCACAGCTGACAAAGGTAAGCTGAGCATTGTTAGGAGATATGAAGGTAAAGAAAAACTACTAGTTGATGATGGAAACTCCTTACAAATTTCACACATCGGCAAAGGAAACATTCCTTCACAAAACAATAGATCTCTTGCACTAAATAATTTACTACATGTACCTGCAATCAAGAAGAATTTAATTAGTGTTTCACAGCTTACAAATGATAACAATGTATTCATGGAATTTTACCCTGATTGCTGTGTTGTTAAGGATCTGAAAACTAGGAGGATTCTGCTGTAGAGAGTGCTTAAGGATAGACTATATCAATTGAAGTCACCAAGCTCCAATCCCAGACTCACAACCAAAGAGTCACACCATCAAAATAACTCCAACTACTTCTCAGTAAAGTCCAGTTGTGATGTGCCAACCAAAAGAGTCAAAGTGTTAGAAATGGAATTTGATATGTAGCATAGGAGGCTAGGCCACCCTTCAAATCATGTGTTAAGTCAAGTGCTAAAGTCTTGTAATAAGTTCACCAAAGTTAATGAAATTCCAAGTTTCTGTGAATCTTGCCAATTTGGAAAGTCTCGTGCACTACCGTTTAACACTTCCACTTCACATGCCTCAAGTCCATTAGACCTAGTTCATACTGATTCCTGGGACCTGCACCAGTTATTTCTACCTCAAGATTCAGGGACTATATCATCTATGTTGATGATCATAGTAGGCTCACTTGGATATATCCCATGAAACATAAATCTGAGGCACTAAATATCTTCAGTCAATTCAAAATTCTAGCAAAAAACAAGTTTCAAAAGAAGATAAAAACTTTGCAATCTGACTGGGGAGGAGAGTTCAGAAACTTCACTAAAATTGCCTCAGAATCTGATATAGAACTTAGGTACTCTTGTCCTTACACCTCTGTGCAAAACGGCAGAGCATAAGAAAGCATAGGCATATTATAGAAATCGGACTTACCCTTTTAACTCAAATGCCCTTACATTATTTGGTGAGAATCTTTTAAATCGGCTACCTATATAATTAATAGACTACCAACTCTTGTGCTTCAACACCAGTCCCCTCTTCAAGCTCTATACGAGAAAAACTTTGACTACAGCACACTTAAAACTTTTGGTTGTGCTTGTTATCCATGTCTTAGACCCTATCAAAGGCAAAAGTTCAACTTCCATTCACAAAAATGTGTGTTTCTTGGTTATGGTGACTCAAATAAGGGATATAAGTGCCTGAGTTCAAGTGGTAGACTCTATATTTTCAGACATGTAATTTTCAATGAACTAGTATTTCCTTTCAAATCTGGTTTCCTGGACAAACATTCTCAACCTCATACTTCCGAGAGCCCTCTGAGTTTTCTTCCATTTAACACTGAGTCTAGCCACAGAACAATACTTCGAAGTGATGTTGATATAATTCATCCGAATGTACCAACTACAGCAGACTTCTCTATCACATAACCTGATCTTGAGGAAGAACATGAGTTAAATGAGGGCAGTGATGTTGAAGTGCATCAAGATGAACTAATTAATCAGGAAAATATTGGGATTAACCAGGGTGAATCTGGAGTTGAAGAAGTAAGAAATGAGTCAAATTTACAGGACCATAATACAACAGAGGTAACTAGGCATCACATGGTCATTAGGAGTAATGCTGGAATCTTCTCAAGCCAAAAGTCTACACTAGCCAAGCACAACACAAAGCAGTAGAAACTGAACCTTCAACTATCGAAGAGGCATTACAGAATGACAGTTGGAATAAGGCAATGCAGGATGAGTACAATGCTCAAACGAAGAATAAGACATGGACACTAGAACCTCCCAAAGTTGAAATAAAGATAATAGGAAGCAAATGGGTATTCAGGCTGAAGTATAACTCTAAGGGCAAGGTACAGAGACATAAAGCAAGGCAGGTAGCCAAGGGATTTCTTCAAACACCTGGAGTTGATTATGGTGAAACCTTCAACCATGTTATCAAATCATCAACCTTGAAAATCATTTTAACTCTGGTCGTTTCAAGGGATTGGGATATCAGACAGATTGATGTCAACAACGCCTTCTTGAATGGGAAGCTAAATGAGACAGTCTATATGCATCAGCCACAAGGTTTTTTGGACAAAAGAAATCCTAATTTCATGTGCAGGTTGGAAAGAGCCTTGTATGGGCTAAGTCAGGCTCCAAGAGCGTGGCATGAGAAACACAAAAACACCTTGCTAACATGGAACTTTAACCAGTCTATAGCGGATAATTCACTCTTATTCCTAGTTGATAGTGCAGGTGTGTTGTTCTTATTGGTCTACGTGGATGATATAATAATAACAGGAATCAACAATCAAAAAGTGCAAGAGGTAATTGATAAGTTGAACACTTGTTTTGCTCTTAAGGATCTGGGAAAACTTAACCATTTCTTAGGTATGGAAGTGTACAAAGACTCAGCTGGACTATATCTAACTCAAACAAAATATACCATCGATTTACTCAAGAAGTTTAGCTATGAGCATCTTAAACCAAGCCTTACCTCGATGGCAGTTGGTAAGTTAGTCTCGAAAACTGATGGACAGGTCATGTTTATGGTAAAACTGTTTTGAACAATTATGAAATAACTATCCCACTGCACATAATTAATCCATTTTTATTTGCTAGGTAGAACATTTGAATTTTTAACCCCAAACAAGGTTGAACCGTCCCTTCAAATTTTACCTAGATTTTGTTTTCAAAAACTTGTAATCATTTTTTCCTTTTTGCAGTAGAGACTGGGTTTTATTGTCCGATTTAAATAGTTGATCAGAAAATATGCGAAAAACCCATACAAATCAATCAAATAGAATAAGTAAAATTCAAAAATAAAACTTACTTTATTTTTATAACTGTGGCAAATTTCATTGTCCATCAACTTACATAACTAGTCCAAAATCATCACAATAATTAAGAATCTTCCAATCAAATGTATGCATATAATTAGAAGATCAATTAATTTGTCAGTTTATGATGTGAATGTGTACTAGACCAATATAGACATAATCCATATCCTAATCTAAGTTGAAATTTGTAAGTGAACAAGTACATATATGTATTTCAAACCAACAATCATCTAATATTGTCTCTATAAATAGAAAAATATGCATGTGCCAAGCATGAGCTTAAACGTGATAAATTCATTTGTTGATTCTGACTTCGCATCATGTCCAGATGATATGAGGTCTACAGCAAGGTATCATGTATATCTTGGAGACAATCTAGTATCTTGGAGTTCCAAGAAACAAAAAGGTTGTAGCAAGGTCGAGTACTGAGGCAGAATATCGAGCTTTGGCTTACAGTGCATTTGAGATATCATGGATCCAATCCTTAATGCTGGAACTAAATATACCACAGAGGACAATTCCAAGAATTTGGTGTGATAACTTAAGCGCAAGTGCATGGCATCAAATCCAATTTTCTGTGCACGCACCAAACACATTGAACTTGATGTTCATTTGTACATGATAAAGTACTAAGAGGTGAACTGGAAATCAACTACATACCATCATCAGATCAAATAGCAGATTTGTTAACAAAGCCTCTCACTCACTCCAGATTTTTGTTTCTAAGAGACAAGCTTGGAGTAGTTGAAACCAACTCCATCTTGAGAGGAGGTGTTAGAGTAATCAGTTCAACATAACACTGCAACCTGGCAGCCAACATCTAATCGTATTCATAGTGGAAGACAATGGCACATGCTGATACTGGAATGCATTTAATCTGTTAGGCCACATGTCAAGTTGTTAGATAGAATATTTTCTCTTTATATGCATTGTGTGTATAGCCATCTCTGTCTATATAAGCTCGATTGAATGTCAAACAAAGTGAGCTAAATATTATTCAATCATCCGTTTCTTCATACTCCAACCAGCCCGGAGTACAGTCACGCTAAACATAACTAGTCTACCCCTTATGTACCTGTCATCTGAAAGCATTTCTTGCCTTCCCAACATTCTTTGGTATGTTTGCCATAAATTCTTTTACAAATGTCTCATTAAATTTTCCAGAAGAAGTTAACAGTGTTTAAAGTTTGTGGAAGCCCACAATGTCATCCAACCCTATTCTTATAGAATCTTTAATTGTTATTTTAAATTCCTCAATAAATTCCAGTAAGCAGTATTATATTCAGACAAGAAATTGAAGTTATAGGGATTAATAGAATGTCTACGTTTAGAAAAGGTTTCAAACCTGAACAGCCCAGGCTCTGAACGAGAATTGCCGAAAACTCCGTAGGCTTCACTAGAAGGAGTGTGAGTTCCATTTTGACTAGATGACACTAGAGTATTAGACTCTTCACCCACCTTTGTTTACCCTTTTCAAACCTTGTTGTCCTTTATCTTGGAGGTAGAGTTGTCTCAGATGATTTTTCAGGATCATATTTAGAAATTTCAAATTATGAACCAGATTGTTGTGACATTGGTTCTTTAACGGCGTCCTAGACTTCTTTATCTCAGGCAGGATTGACTGACCCGTAATAGGTTGTTCATCGCTAGTCCCTGACCCCTTATATTTGTCTATTTCTTCCTCTTTATTGTCTCCTTTAGACCTAGTATATATCTTTATAATCCTCATATTTGTTTTCACCAACCTTAACCTTTTTACTTGGAGAAGCCATAGGTTCATTTGGTCGCATAGTAGCGTAAACATTTGTCTGAGGAGTATGGAATTTAGGTGATAGACATTCAGGAGTTTCCACTATCATTCGAAAGGGCACAATGGACAAAGAGAGGACGCCACCAAGTCTCGTAGCTTTTGTAAACTGTTGGTCTAGATTGAAATTGGGTTGATTGTGCATTCTTCTTCTTAGAGTCTTTACAGGCTTATCGACTATCATCCTCCCAGCAGTAACGATAGGGCTAGTAACAATGGCAATGCTTGAAGATTCGCCTGGCCCTTTCTTCTCTTGGGAGCTTTAGTTCTTTCCAATTTTGTGCTGCAAAAAGAACTTGAAACCACATAAATTCTTTATGAAATGCAAAAAGCAATTTCGAGAAATGCAGTTCAGGATGGAGTAAAGAATAACCCTAACTATGCAAATTAAAAGGACGAAAAATTCATTTTGAGTTATTTGTACAAGTGTTTAATGTACAATGAGTAGGAGTGTGCGAAAGTTATGGTAAAACTATTTTTGAACAGTTATGAAATAACTATCCCACTGCACATAATTAATCCATTTTTATTTGCTAGGTAGATCATTTGAATTTTTAACCCCAAACAAGGCTGAACCGTCCCTTCAAATTTTACCTAGATTTTGTTTTCAAAAACTTGCAATCATTTTTTCCTTTTAGAAGTAGAGACTAGGTTTTATTGTCCGATTTAAACCGTATCAGAAAACATGCGAAAAATCCATACAAGTCGATCACATAGAATAAGTAAACGTCAAAAATAAAATTTACTTTATTTTTTATATTTGTGGCAAATTTCATTGTCCATCAACTTACATAACAAGTCCAAAATCATCACAATAATTAAGAGTATTCCAATCAGTTGTATGCATATAATTAGAAGATTCAATTAATTTGTTAGTTTATGATGTGAGTGTGTAATAGACCAATATAGACATAATCCATATCCTAATCTAAGTTGAAATTTGTAAGTGAACAAGTACATATATGTATTTCAAACCGAATGTTGTCTTTATAAATAGAAAAATATGCATTTGCCAAGCATGAGTTTAAACGTATGTTTTTCTGTATTCTTTGAATGCTCATTATGTTGACTATTTTCATTTTTTTTTAAAGAATAGTCTTTGAGTTTTCATGTAATTGATTTTCACACAACCATGTGTTAGATCTTCTCTCATGATTTATGTTCATTATCAATGCCGACTTCACACACCTTGGAGATAGCCCGTGCATGTTAACAAAACAAAATATTTTAGTGTAAAGAGACATAGATACTGATCGTGGGTCCACAACTGAGTACATGTCACTTTAAAAATGACAATCCAATCAGCAATGGACAAAATTAAACTAGTCACGATATCATTAAATTGTGCTTATTTGGTTATAAATTACCATAAGTCGTAATGAGCACACCATGTTGATTGGATAATTCAATTTCATCCAAATAATCATAGACCAATTAAAAATTCAAATCATGTGATATTTGCAAGAAATAACCCCTCCCC
>CAIGRP010119346.1:0-18868 GCA_903798385.1 Fraxinus cuspidata
AAAGAAAAGAGAAAGAAAAGGAGAAGATAGAAGAAAGAAAAGGGAAAAGGGAAAAAGAAAATAGAAGGAGAAGAAAACAAAGAAGAAAGAAAGAAAAATCAAAGGAAGGAAAACGATGCATAGAGGAAAAGAAATGAAAGGAGAAAAGAAAAGAAAATGAAGGGAACTACCAACACCAGAAATGTTCACGTTTCGTCAATTTTTTGTGGCCATGCAAGCCTCTGTTTCAAAATATGAGCTCTTTTAACAAAGGCTTGATCGTTCCCTAGCATTATTACATAGCTGATTGACTCTGTTTTCCTTTAATTTCATAAAGGTCGTGTTCTCTAATTTCTCACAACCTATCAAAATCTTCAAATTTCACTCATTAAGTTATATTTGCTTATTCATATTCCTTTAAATTTTGTTTAATATTCTAACTTATTGAGTAAATTTTTTTACAATTTGCACTGTTTACATTTGAAGAAAGCTACTTATACAAAGCAACAAAAAATAATTATTGGATTTTTTAAGTCAAAATTGTTGATATTTAGCTCTAAATCTCAATAGGAATTAGTTTCCTTTAAGATAAAGAAACCAAATATGAAAAAGATCTTAGCTGGCAAGCTCTTGTTATCGCAATAAAGTATCTTGGGCTCAAAGTTCATAAGAAACATCCTAAACCATACAACCTCTTTTGCAGCATCACAAGTGGATATATATTTTGCCTCCATGTCAGCAATGAAACATTGTATGATACTCCTCCATACAATGGCTCTACCTTCTACTATAAATATTGATCGTTAAGGTGACTTTCTAGAGTCTCAATTGACTGGACAATTAGTATATCCAATAAAAATCAGATAACTCTGAATAGACAAGCATATAGTTTTTCATTCTTTGAAGATACTAGAGTATATGTTTTACCGTTATCTAGTACTCCAATCCTAAATTAGACTAGTAAAGATACCTATATCATAATAGATATCAGATCTAGTGCAAAGCATAGCATACATGAGTCTTCTAACAGTGGAAGCGTAAGGAACGTTCTTCATGTTATCTATCTAAGTAGGAATTTTGGAAATGCCTCTTAGATAGATGAATCCCATGTCTAAAGAAAGTTTTTCTCTTTCAGAATTCTACGTTGAAAATCTAGACAATATCTTATCAATATATAAAGCTTGGGATAATGTTATAAGCTTGTTCTTCCTACCGTATAAAATACACATGCCAAGGACATCACTATCCTATCCTGAATCCTTCAAATAAAATTCTTGAGCCAACCACTTCTTTACTAATGACACTACTTCTACATCACTCCCAACGAGTATAAACAACTTTTCTTCCTTGTATACGTAAGGTTCATCTAGATTAAGATCGAAACCATATGTTTTGATGGTATAATAAAATCTAACATTCTAAAACATGAGCACTTGCTTAAGTCCATAGATGGACCTTTTCAACTTGTAAACTTTTCTCATGGCCTTCTTTAACAAAACCCTGAGGTTGCATCATACAAATGGACTCTTCAAAACGTTAATTTAGAAATATCACTTCACATTCATCTTTTATACCTCATGGTCATAATGGGTGGCAATGGATAAAACGGATTCATAATCATGACGATCGATAAGAAGGTTTCTCGTAGTTGATACATTTTTCTTTGGGCAAATCCTTTAGCACTAATCTTACTTCAATAAGATTAACCTTTTCATCTATCCTTCTTTTCCTTTTAAAAACCCACTTGCATCCTATAAGGTCCCAAACCTTGTTTGTATACTCAAATTCCATCTTTAAGTTTATGGTAGCTTTGCACGATTTAAAGTCTACATCCTTAATTGCTTCCTTAAATGAAGTGCGATCTTTCCTTTGTTCAGTAGCTGATAAGACTCTCCATAAAACATGCAAAAGGAGGTCTTAAGACACATCACTATGCGTAATCATTGGAGGTACTTGATCATCGTGCCTGACTGAAGGAGATTCTTCTCCTCCCACCGCTCTGTCGTGTCCCTGATTGGGATCACCTCTCTTATTTTCTCCATGTTGGGTGCCTAATTTAATACTACTTCTGGTTTCGCTTGTCGATTGGTATCTATGGAAACCATTTTCCCATTCACCCCATCAGAAGTAGCGACGATTAGTTTCGTATGAGTTTTCAAGTCTTCACTTTTTTATTTCATGAAAAAATCCGGAATCAAATTGTTCGAACCACATTCTAACTTATAATATAATCTTACTAGTAGATTTGTATTCTACTATGTACTTATCCATTAAGAAGTTTGCATTTATACTAACAAATACCTTTTTATCTATATGGTTATAGAAGTAATAACCTCTTGTTCATTTTGGATACCCCAGAAATAAACAAACCTCCAGCTTGGATTCGATCTTCTCTATCTTTCCCTTAAGTATGTGTGCTAGACATCCCCATAGCCGTATGTGGTGCAAATTAGGCTTGTGTTTGTTCCACAATTCAAAGGATGGTACAAGGTTTTTATGATATACATGGCTATTTGTAGTGCATATCATAAAAAAGAAATAGGCAATGGAGAATAATTCACAATTAGTCTCACCATATCTAAAAGAGTTTGAATTTTTCTTTACGAAACATTATTCCGTCAAGGGGTCCTTGGTGCTGTCAATCAAGATTGTTAGGTATTTAATTTAATTATCTATTTTGTGAACAAAAAAGACTAGAGTTGATATGTTGTCAAAAGTCATGAAGTAGTGTGCAATTAGTATAAGTTGTGATATTTTAGGTCTAGGGTACGAGAATGAAAAATAAGGAAAAACGGTGCGAATTTTTGCTAGACTGTCGCCAAGGCTTGACTCGAGCGTCAAAAATAGAAATTTCATCGCTCGACTGTAGCCTTACCGTTGCTCGAGCGGCAACCTGTCGCTTGATTGTCACTAGCCCTTCGCTCGAGCGACAGTGTCATCCACGAAATAAATACTTGAATGCCATAGAACATAATTTCCAAGGTTGATTATTGAGAAAAACAAACATTGTTTTCATATTCTTTTCATCCTCTGAAGCATTCAACATTCATTGTTCAAATTAACCTGTTCTTGGCGGTAAATAACATAAGTTTCACAATCCAAATACCAAACTGTTGTTTCCTCCATATCTGTTAAAATTCTGAAGATCAAAGGAAGGTGACCGAAGTTCCAGTTGAAGAACGTGCTGTTCAGTAGATAGACGATTTCATAAAGTTAGGAGTTGCTGCAAGAGAGTGCAATCCAAGAGAGTTTTGAAAATTGCAGTTGGGAGTTAGTACAGGAGCACATAATCTAGAAGAGCTCTAGGAATTGCAGTCAGGACATGTGATAGTATGTGTCATCGTCTAGTCTGGTAGACAGTAAGTTATAAATCGTTTATAGTGGATTGTTGACTGACAAAGTGCCCGGAGTTTTTACCCAGTTGGGTTTCTCCGTGATCAATTCTTGTGATCATTTATTGCTTACATGACTGCAGTATTTCAACATAGGATTAATTGAATTGTATGTTTAATCATCTAGAAAAATAATTAATTAGTGATTTGTTGCTATTTAATTATTCAGTAATCTTAATTCCACATAATCACATATTCACCCCCCTCTATGTGTTGTTAGGGTCGAACTACGTATTTTCAATTGGTATTAGAACTTTAATTCAATTCTTGGCCCTTAATAGATTCTAGATTAGTCAATAATTGTCTGTACCTCCATTTTTCAACGGAAGCAATTATGCTTATTGGAAAGCTCGAATGAGAGCATTCCTTAAAACTTTGGATGAACGTATTTGGATTAGCGTTCAAATGGGTGACTCCACCATTTCTCAACCTCAAAAGAATAAAAATGACTTAGATGTAGTTAAAAATAGAAAAACTCGTAGGACCCTTCAAACCTATGAACTCACCGTTTCTCAACGTCAAAAGATTAAACCCATGGATTATTCACATTTTTGCATTTTTTGAGGGATTCTTCAATTTTTGGTCATTCTTGTTTCGATTTATGGCATTGCACTACATGGGTTTGTCATTCTCATACAATGTCATTCATTTTGGCATGATTTTGCATAAAAATTGGATTCCTGGACTCTTTTGGCGCTCTTTTCGTTAGGTTTATTGATGTTCTACACTTTATTTGTTCATTTTTATTAAGTTTGATGATAAAGGTTGCATTAGCATTTCTAATTTGTTTGTGGTTGATGCATTGGCCACCCGTAGGGTGAGTTTTGGGTCACCTGTTGGATTGGTGTTGTGGTGAAGTTTTCATTTTACTTTGGGCATATTATTTTCCTTGATTTTGAGGATGGTTTGGTAGTTGACAAGTCCTTCTTGATGAATATTGTATTTTTACTGGGTATTTGGTGCTTGGTACTAGGTTTGTTGATGGAGGTTGGTTAGTTGGTGGTTTGGCAATGTGTTGGTTGGAGTGGGTTCGTCGTCATTACGTCTCCCATGTCACGACATCACTTCCGGTTGCTTGGGCATCGTGTCATGATGTCCTGACGTCGTTGCATCACGTCATCTTCGTCTAGGCATCCCTGCATTCCTCTTTATGCATTCATTCACACGTACATTGCATATGTATTTTTGCCTCTTTTGCGTGCTTTCATGCATTCACGCATCTCATGCATATCTTTTTCTTGTCTATCATTTTGAGGCATTGATGTATTAATTTTCCTCATTTCAGATGCCGCCTAAAAGAGCTCATATTGACACTTCGACACTTGGTACCTCCACTTCTTATAGTAGGTCTAGGTTCGTCTCCGCAATTACCCAAGATACTTTTGGGTCGCAGTTTTCTTTACGTCCTATTTTATTTGAGCACGAGGTCATTTTGTCTGACTTGTCGCCCGACCTCGTTACTATTTTCACTTTTCGAGGTTGAGAGCTTTGACGGTTGAGTTGATGCCGCCCTATAGTCTTCTAGTTCAAGAGTTTTATGCTAACATATTTCTTCAGGTTAGGACTGTTAAGATCACACCGGATGTCTTATCGAGTCTAGTGCATATCCCTATGGTCGTTCATCCTTTATTTTCTTATTTCTCCGTTGATACTCTCCCAACGGAATCTCTTGTCCATTCTACTGTATTTAATACACCGTTGGATGGTGGTCCAGGTGCGAGCACACTGAATCGCTTCCTACTGATTGCCAGATTCTGTTGTACATTGTGTGCACGAATTTGTTGCTCGTATCACATACCTCTTCATTACCTATAGAGAGAGCTTGCTTTTTGTACGCCCGCTGCATGGCGATTCTATTAATCTTCCCACATTTATTTGCTGTGGATTCTTTAGCCTTTTAGAGTCATGGGGACGTGGGTGGGGCTACTATATGTTCATTTGATTTATCGGTTAGTGACAACCTTAGGAGTTAGTTTTCCAAAGAGGGTTCTTCGAAGGGTTTCTTGGCCAATTGGGCACATTACTATTTCTCAGAGTCGGTCTCATGCTTCTTTTGAGCTAGCTGAACCAATTGATCTGACTGTGCCGTTGATCCTATCGATGACCTTATTTCTCTTGATCCGTCCAAATTTTCTCCTTCTTCTTTTGCTCCTCTACCTGCAAATATTCCATCTTCTTCTACTTCTACTCCTCCTTCCACTGAGCCTGTTTTTCCTCTTACTGGTATCCCTTCTGTTCCCGTCGATTCGTCTATTGTACTTG
Organism: Fraxinus cuspidata; assembly: GCA_903798385.1. Lineage (NCBI taxonomy): Eukaryota > Viridiplantae > Streptophyta > Magnoliopsida > Lamiales > Oleaceae > Fraxinus > Fraxinus cuspidata. The sequence goes on from CAIGRP010119346.1 coordinate 5,634, forward strand.
TGGGGCAAAAGACTATGCTGATTGAGCAGCAGGCTCGGGTGATGGCAGAGTTTACACAACTGGGAGCTACAGTTGATCGATACACTACCGAGTTTATTGCACTTCGGGGTGTTGTTGGATATCTTCAGCATGGGATTCAATGGATTCGTCGTAACTGGGATGATGGTGCAGCATCGGAGGAGGGCACAGATACTGATGATGCAACTTAGTTGCTGGTTTACCCCTCGTCATTTTGTAACAACAAGAGGGAGTAGATATATCGATATATTTTTTATGTATCTATAGTTTGATGGAGTAGATAGGATGTACATTTTTGGATGTATATTATTATTTTAGCTTGACATTGTGATCTACAAATTTTCGATGAAATGATAAATTCAGTATTGCTAATTAAGTTTTGATGTTTTAGTAGTATTAATGTTTCGTTATTTGGTATGTTGGTTTGCATTGATATTACATCTCAATTTAGCATATGATATGACACTGAAAAAATGAATTATAAGTTATTAACTGCTTCAATCATTTTTACGTTTAGTATTGCTTGATTAACTGCTTAAATTGGTTTTACACTTAATATTGTTTCACATACATTTTACACTTGGTATTTGAGTTGTCTATTTCAGGAAACAGGTTTTAATATATGAAAAGCAAAATTCAATCAAGATAGTTTTTGATTGTGTCGGTTTGTTTTAAGTGTATACTTTTATCTTATTAATGCCTTAACTTTAGATTGTAGTTTTGTCATAGAATGCCGAAGGAGAGTTTGTTAGGTATTTAATGTAATTTTCTATTTTGTGAATAAAAAGGACTAGAGTTGATATATTGTAAAAAGACAAGAAGTAGTGTGTAATTAGTATAAGTTGTGATATTTTAGGTGTAGGATTCGAGAAAGGAAAAGAAGGAAAAACGGCGTAGATTTTCGCTAGATTCTGGCAAAGGCTTGGCTCGAACGTCAAAAATATAAACATCATCGCTCGACTGTCGCCACACTTTCGCTCAAGCGTCAACATGTTGTTTGACTATCGCTAGCCCTTCGCTCGAGCAACATGTCATCTGGGAATTTTTTAATTCGTTTTTTAAAGGCTTTTTATCAAGTCCATTCATTCCCTAACCAACATATAATACTTGAACACCACAGAAAGTAATTTTCAAGGTTTATTATTGAGAAAAACAAACATTGGTTTCATATTTTTCTCATCATCTAAAGCATTCAACCTTCATTATTCAAATTGATATGTTCTTGACGGTGAAAAACATTGATTTCACAATCCAAATACTAAACTACTGCTTTCTTCATACCTGTTAGAGTTTTGAAGATCAAGGAAAGGTGACTGGAGTTCCAGTTATTGAAGAAATTTATTATTGAGAAAAACAAACATTGGTTTCATATTTTTCTCATCATCTAAAGCATTCAACCTTCATTATTCAAATTGATATGTTCTTGACGGTGAAAAACATTGATTTCACAATCCAAATACTAAACTACTGCTTTCTTCATATCTGTTAGAGTTTTGAAGATCAAGGAAAGGTGACTGGAGTTCCAGTTATTGAAGAAAGTGGTGTTCTTCATGAATCCACAGGAGATAAACAATTTCACAAAGTTAGGAGTTGTTGCAGGAGAGCGCAATTTAGGAGAGCTTTGGAAATTGTAATTGGGAGTTGGTGCAGGAGCACATAATCCAAGAAGCTGTAGGAATTGCAGTTAGGACATCAGATAGCACGTGTCGTCGTCTAGTCTGATAGAGTGTAAGTTATAAATAATTTATAGTGGATTGTTGACTAGTAAAGTATCCGGAGTTTTTACCCAGTTGAATTTCTCCATGATCAATTCTTGTGTTCATTTATTGCTTACATAACTGTGGTATTTTAACATATGATTGATTAAATTGCATGTTTAATCATCTAGAAAAATAATTAANTTTTATCCAGTTGGGTTTTTCAGTGATCAAGTCTTGTGTTCATTTATTGCTTACATAACTGTGGTATTTTAACATATGATTGATTAAATTGCATGTTTAATCATCTAGAAAAATAATTAATTAGTTACTTGTTGCTATTTAATTATTAAGTAATCTTAATTCCGCATAATCACCTATTCGATCCCCCTCTACGTGTTGTTAGGGTCGAACTACATATTTTCAAAGATAATGTTCCATTATTCGATAATTATAACTTAAACTATTGGGAGAGATATTTGCCGCTTTGATCGGATCGAATGACCTTGATACTCTTAACTAATTGATTCTCAACTTTTATTTGAAACTCCTTAAATTTATCCAAAGCTTCGGACTTATGAGAAATTAGGTATTTCTATCTATATCTAAAGTAGTCACTCATGGAAGCCATGAAATACTCATAACCACCAGTATCTCGAGTACTAATAGGTGCACAAACATTAAAATGTACTAATTCTATAACTTCATCAGATCTTAACTCTTTAAATTTAAATGGTCTCTTAGTCATCTTGCCCTCTAAATAAGATCCACAAATTGGTGTTAATTCCACCTTTAACCCATTTGAACATCCATCCTTTTAAGAGTCTTTGAATCCTATTTACATTATAATGACGCAACGCAAGATGCTATAATAGCGTTTCATTAGTCCTAGATATCTCTTCTTCTTCCTACTAGGTGTAGTACTATTGCCAATCGTAAGGTATGATATAAAGACTGTGAATAATATAAGAGAATTAACAACTTAATAGAAACTGTATAATGGGTAAAAGGCACTGAATAACTAACAATTAATAAAAGTGCAATGAAAACCAAGATTCGTGTATCTTTGAGAACATAATAACTATAATTTAAAGTCAAATGTCTATGATTCTCAAGACATAAAGTAAGGTTGCAAACAGATTTGTCCGATACTAATGCATTTTTGCTGTCCCGTAGAGTGTGTCATCCATCACTGAGCTCTTGTCACTTGGGAACCTCACAAAGGATAGCAAATATGCTTATTGACTCCAGAATATAAATCGAAATGTTAGTGGAATTAATTACTAAGCATGACTCAATGAATAGAGTATTGCCTTCACCTTGCTTCTCTTTAGTTAGGTGATCTGGGTAATTCCTCTTCTAATGACCCTTTTTGTCCACAAACAAAGCACTTAGTTTTCCATCAGTCTTAGCTTTCCCATATGCCTTTTTGTTAGGTCTCTTCCTCTTGTTACCTCCATTGCCACCAGATAGCTTAGGATACGAGGGGCCTTGTGTCAGTCATAGTATCTCCACACTTGGCCTTTAGGACACGATAAACACTTCAGAGCCCCTTTACTATCTCACCAAACCTTATTTAGGTCATAGTCAACCTTGAACTACGAGAACATTTCTAGAATTGTCTCAAAAACCATGTCGATTTGAGTCTTGATGTCGATTATGGCTCCTAAAACCTCCGCCAAATTGAATTAATGTGGTAAAAATTGCTGAAATTAAAAGAAATTCATGTGAACAACTAGGCTGTTTTGGATTTAATAAGTTAAAAAAAAATGAAAATTCTAACGTTATCTACACATAGTTTCAATGAACAAATACAATGAGTGGGCATATTAATATTTTCCAAAAGAGAAACCTGATTCATATGCTATGACAGTTTAAAAATGAAAACTTGACTGGATCAATCAGTTTTCATGCACGTATTAACTTACCCTATAAATTTAGTGCCTATTTAATTCTCATTAATTGGGAAAAATTGAGTTTTGAATTGTATATTTATGAGAATATGTAGTTAAAAAGTAGGGAAAAGTTTTTGGTATATATGTAAAATATTTTATTGTGTGAATGTGTGGTTGAAAATGAACATATAGAAATCTATTAAAGAAATTAATGGGTGTTAAACACGCACTTAGCATGAGATCACAAAAAAATTGCACAACTATTTTGTGAACATAATATGCACAATTGTATAAGAAATACGTCTTAAGATGGTTGGAAAATTGGTGCATATTATATATTTTTTTTATCTAAAAGTACGTGCATGTAAATATGATATAATCATGACTTACTGATGCATAATACCAAATAGATTTTGACCTACCAAAATCAAGATATGTGCATAAGATACGAACAAATGATGATTTACTATAACGTAGAAATGCAAATTTAGAAGGAGATGAATGAAGTGAGGTATGCGATTGCAAATCTCTTTAATACATATATCACCCCATGTAATCATGCTAACATGATCAAAAGATGCATGTCTCTCAAGATACAATGTTTCTTTCAAAATTAATATATCGTAATATTAATTTTATCAACGAAGCTAAGATTGATTATATTCTTCTAGACTGGATGATATTGAATAGTTGAAGTCTCTAACAAAAAACTAAAAAATAATTTGAAAATTATCTTGATAGGTATAGGAGAGAGTGATTTTAGAATGAAGAAAATAGAATTAGTAGAGTTCAATTTAAAGATTTCAATGTGTGTGTGTGTGTTTTTTTTTAAATTTTTGCATCTTGTGGTACAAATCCACTGATAAGTGAGTTATACATTTATTTGGGTTGTTAAACTAGATTCATTATTGTCAATTTGGATGATTTGAGACTTAATATTATATATATTTCGTTTGTTAGGTGAAACTCGATGAAAAACGATAGAATTGGACAATAGGAGAGAAAAAATGGCTAAAACGGACTTCGTCTAGAGTTTCGGGATTAAATCAGTGCTAATAGTTGATTCGGGCCTATTGTCCATGATTGGAAAAGGGGTAGAAGCAATTAGATAGAATTGGAAAATAGAGGACCAATATAAAAAATGGGCTAAAATGAATGAAGGACAAATTTGAGGAACCAAAATGCAACTAAAGGAAGAGTTTTACAAGGGTGTGCATGCGCTGGCCAAAGCTCTCGTGCACGCGACACCCTAAGGTCCATTTATCAAGAGCAAATTCAATGACCGGCGTGCACAATGAACTACACGACACGTGCGTGGGCAAATTTTGGGCGTGAACAACGGTCCATCGTCCTTTTTCGATCCAAACGCTTTTTGAAATCAAATTCAGCCAACTATTTAACCTACGAGGGACGACCAGAATGACCTACCACATAATATACCATATTTTTCACCACAAGAAAGAGACTAATATGGAATTCAAATGCAATTAATACGATTGAAGATTCAAAGTCTTGCTTGAAGATTTTCCAATCATTGTTTTCAATATCAGATGATGTTATTCCAATTCATTTTGCATAATTTAAATAATAACATATTGGGCTAATTATTTTCATGTATTAGATAAAGATGAAACCTTTTATTATTTATTTTTAATTCAAGATAAGTAAATAGTTAAATTCTTGCATTTCTAGATTAATCTTACGAGCTTAATTTTATTATTTAATTGTTTGATTACCAATTAAATATATGGTTATTTGTTGTAGTGTTGGGAGACTTACAATAGGTCTAGAACACTGCTTGATTAACATACATACAATAGATATTAGGGGCCTATTTGAGCCTTATTTTTATGTAGAATGTATTTTGGAATATTATATTGATGAAGAATGTACGGTTAAGAAAAATAAGGAAATTTTTTAGGTTTGAGTGTAATATTATTTTATTGAATAATGTATGGTTGAAAAGAAGTGAGAGAAAAAGTATTTTGGAAAAAATGGTGATCAAACAAAGGTTAGGAATAATGTTTATCACCTATGCAATCTTTGAAATTGTGAAATTAAATGCGTTATATTCATTCGAATTTGGATTAGGAATAGATTTGGGTTGTGAATAGAATATATTTAATTTGTTTTGAAATAGAGAATTAATTACAATAGAATTATCGATTGTCAAGAATGCATAAATGAAACTAGCTACGTAATCGAGAATTGAAATAGATTATAATGTGCGGATTCTTGATTCAATACACTCATTCCATATACATACGAAACTCGAATTTTACAAGGTTCCATAAATTAATTTAGAATAATTACAAACCACAAATCTCTTTTGTTAGCTTACTTTGAATATGATTATAAACTAGTACACTTGATTGCATTTTAACCCTCGTGGGACAATGCACATTACTTATCACATATTACTTGTCAATGATCTCGTATACTTGTAGAATTTTACCACTGTTGCTGGGAGTAATTTATTTAATTTGATTTATTATTTATTTTTAGATCTGAAATTTTTACTTGTTTTAGGCTGTTTATTGAAAGAACTAAGTCTTTTGTTTTGCTCTTTTCAGGAAATCGTAGTTTATGCAAGATTCTGACGAGATCGAGCTTCTTCCAATAGATCTTGAAATTGAAAAAAACTTTCAGACAACAAAGAAGAAAACTGAGGAAAGCAAGGGAAATGGCAGAAAATCAAAATTCGAATCAGGTTCAGAATCCATTATCACTACCTCAACCAGATCAGCCTAAGGAAGTAGCAAATGATGGAGAAGCTTTTTAGTAAGGGATTATGTAAATCCTTTTCCCGCTCATGTGCAACCACCTATCATATATCTACCACTTGAATAGGCTAACTTCCACATCAGACTTGACGTCATCGACTTATTTCAGAAGTTCTTTGGGAAATCAATTGAAAATCCTCATAAACATATTAAAGCATTCTTGATGTTGTGCGATATGATTAGTCATGAAGGCATGTCTATTGATACTTTTTGACTGTGCCTATTCCCCCATATTTTAAAGGAAAGTGCATGAGAATGGTTTAATTCTCAAATTCCTAGGAGCATAATTCCATGGAATGACTGGTGCAGAAATTTACTTTGAAATTCTTCCTAACTTCCCGAGTCCATCATATCAGAAATGACTTCCATATTTTCAAGCAAAGAGACCTCGATATTTATCCAAAAGATTGGGAAAGATTCAAATACTACTTCAGAAAGTGACCCAATCTGAACATTCCTAAAAACTCTAAGATCTGCTTATTATATTCAGGCCAGAGACTTGAATTCCACAACATAGCCAATACTTCATCAGGATGGTCAATATTGGATATTCCATTGGACAAACCCTTGGACCTATTTGGGAGAATTGTAGAGAATCAATCCATGTGAGCAATAGACAGGGAAGTTTCGAGGAAAACAGTAGGAATACACAACATAGACGTAGCTATATCAATAGTAGGATTCGGTGCGGTCTGGTTAAGTTAAGTTCTAAAGGGAACCGAACCGAACCTAACTGAATACTAATTGGAATCTTTGAAATGGAACCATTGGTTCCATAATAGAACTGTACCAAAACTGAACCAACCGGTTCTGATCCAATTCGGTTCGGTTCTTTATGTTGAAATTTTTTTTTTTAAAATAAAGTATAATTTACTTGTGAGACTGAAAATAGAAAAAAATAGAGTATAAAATGAATTGACATTCATGTAATCTAACAATATGAAAAATCAATTAAACAAGACTAAAAAAAAATTAAAAAAATATAAAAAAAATTTACTCCAAAATTCAAGATCAACTCGTTAAGGAGAAAAAAGAATAAACTATGGATACATCATAAATGGTAAAATCTCGATCGAAAATTAATTCTTACGAAATCCATATAATAATAACCTGGTTATCTTTAGTAATTCTCAAGAATCTTGATTCTTGATGGTTGATCACTTTGAAAACAGGGAAAATTTTAAATACTTACGAAACATTGAACTAAAATTATATATGTTTTTTTTTCTATTAGATTGCATTAAAACTATGAATTTGTATTTATAAAATTATTTAGATTTTAGTTTGATTACCTATTAAGAGGAAAAAAGAAGAAGTGTACGAAAAAAATGAAATTTTAAGGTGAGATAATTTTGGGGTCTAGTGTTCAAATATCTAGTGTATCTTGCTGCAAGCAAAAAGAGAAATTTGGGAGAACCGAATTCACTATGATTCTCAAGGCAGTACCGAGAACTGGACTCGAATAGACCAGTTCTCGACTTATGGTCCTAAAATTGATTCATTTAGTAGAGGAATCGGACTGAACTGGCTGATTATATTTCTTTATGATCTGGTTCTATCGATTCCGGGAAAAAATACTCACCCGTAATCATTAGCAACCCAAATGGAAGTATAGACAAATAAGTTAGACAATCTTACTCAAAATGTGAACATGGTACACCAGCTGAAATGGTTTGCTAAGACTGTAAGGCAGATCAAACTACAGAAAGATGTCATTTCGCCTCAACGCATGCAATCCAATCTGAGAAGGTTAGTTATGCACAAAATTTTCAGAGGAAACAAAACAACCTCCAATCCAACAAATATAATTTGGGATGGAGGAATCATCCAAATTTCTCGTGTACTAACAATCAAAGTCAAGGATAATGAGGAAATTTTCAAGCAAAACCATTGGAATTTTTACCGAACATCCACATTGACCATTAAATTGCACCATTTTAAATTGAGATATGATCGGATGGTCTAGATCGCACCCTACAGAAAGGTTCATGTCTATTTATTTAGACACGTCTTTGAATAATCACATAATTCGAAAAATCAAAACTCCTCACTATGCACCCTTTGTATTTAAAAATTTACGTCTAGTATTGCACCCATTAGAGATTTTTTGAATTCACACATTTTAACCGCAAATTCAACAAAAAGGTCATCATATTTATTAGTAACTTATTCAACTTCGTTCTAAGTTCTGTGTACTTAATAAGATTTGAAAAGAATGCCATCAAATTGAAGAGATTAACAGAAGACAAATTGAGAGAACTAATTTTGAAGATAATGGCACCATATTGAGATTTTAGGGGTTTATTTTCTTCTATAGGAACGCTGTATTCAAAAATTAAATTTGCCAATTTGAGACTATGCCCCTGCTTTGTTCAACTAAAAAAAGATGAAAATCTAAGTCAAGGTCAATAATTAATTTCTACTATATATTCATGGAACTCATAACTTTTCAACCACACATTTCATCATTTTTTTAAATCAAAATCTACTAAAAATCAATTTTTTATGTAAACCAAACACAAGCTATATATGTTGTGATAAATATTCGCAGATGAACTAATGTGGTTTCAATTACAATTACTTAGAAACTGTTTTGATTGGAATTAATTAGGGATTGATGCATGTAGGGTAGGTGGAGAATGATAATGGAAAGAACGTACAAAATGCCATGATTATTTCTTTCCTGTAAAATTGTATCTCTATAGAAACTCAGATATTTGCATATTTCTGGTGCGTCTTCACAGACTCATATATTTATGACATAAATGCGCACATTCAATCAACACAATCAATTATATATATGTTACGTTCGTGTCTGTGCAAGATTTTAAATAAATAAAGAAATGAATTAAAATGTAAAGAAATTATTTTGATGTTTGATATGATTTAATTAATGAAACGATAATTCTTGGGGTGAGTTAACTATACTATGAGTTGGCACCATTATTCAACTATCATGTTACATATGCTATATTAATAAGTCTTTTATTTGCAGCCACATATATTACGGCTTGAAGTAAACATTTTCACATTATGTTTGATGAGACATCGATTGGAGGTGAAATAAGTTAATCCTCGAGGTTTTTAGTAATCCAGGTCTCTTGCAACTAAATTCAAAAATTTTTGGATCGATTGGTCTTTTGCTTTGGATATCGTCATTCAATTGGGTTAGTCATACAACTGCTTAGGTAGATTGAACCTAAAATGTTTAGTCGGCCATGCCTCTTTAACCTCAATATAGATCTCCAACCATTCTGCTTAAATCAGTTGATCAACATGTGTAGGTCGATTTGGTCAGCCTTGCCCCTTTCTACTCAACTAACTTCTTTGGTCATTCTACTAATTATATCATACATCATCTAGTCAGTTCGACTATTTGATTACATGAGTAGGTCATCCCTTTTGAAATTATAAAACAAACATTGTTCCACACCTCTTCTAATTAAGAACATTACTTGCCAAATGATCTGAAATTTGGTTAAAAGCTTCTCAGTGTCTCAACAAACTCCAAGCTAAATATTTTTTTGAAAAATGCATGAGATAATTCTAAATTTTTGTAGCTATAATCATTTTTTGAAGTCTGGTTGGACATATGTGTTAGAGGTTCCGTGTGACCCGAATTCCTTATTGAATATAATTGGAAATTCATTGAAGTGTACGGTAAGAGAAATTTTATTTGGAATGCTATTGTAGAGTCCTATTCAAATTTCTTGGCAAATTCTAGTTGAAATTCTATTTGGAAGTCCTATTGGGAGTTGGAATTTATGTTGGTCTTGAAAATGCTGAAATTATGGAATGCCATGACACGGTTGGAATTTTCGCTAGCCTAGGGCTAGCCGCGCACTCGAGCATCAAAAGAAAAGATGCTAACACTTGCCTGGCACTAGCCTACAGCTCGAGCGCTAGCTGCCCGCTCGAGTGATGATGTTTCAAGCCCAAGTCCGTTATAAGATTTCTTTCATTCTGCTTCAACTACAACTCTACTATTAGAGTTTGAATGTCACCTATTTGTAGTTGGCCTTTCACTATGATTTAGAAGAAGTTAGAAATATTATAAACACAAATCTTTATATTCTTTCTTCATATTATAATAAAATTTCATATACTCTACAGATTTCATTGTTTTTGTGTCTCTGAGGTTTTTACTTCATAACAGTTATAATCTATTTCTCCAACAAATTGATATTGGATTAAGTCAGTATCATCTTCGTTTCACAACACACCGGTATCAGAGAAAAAGGCTTGGATATCCTTGGGAGATCGAGTTAATAAATCAACTTGATCTTTCGTGATGGTAACAATGAAATATGATATTCTGCTATTAGATCGCAATACAAGATTCTCTTTGTTGTAGGCAAAGATGCGAGCAGTACTCGCTCAGATTGATTTGAATGACTGTTGGGATTTGATAAGATGTCCACAACTTGGATTCTAGAAGAGAAACAATAGAAGGATCGAAAGGCCCTATCTTAAATATATCTTCATCTTTCAAATAACGTTGTTCAGGACGTTTTGAATGAAGAGTCAGTCGTTGTATTATGGTTAAAATTGGAGCAATTATGTATAACAAAGAGTCATACTAGCAAGTTGCATATGAAGTAACGTCTATATTCTCATTGTTCGACAAAAGGTACATCTCTTGAGGATCACTTAGCTATTTTTAAGGAAATCATCGCTGATTTGAGGACCTTGGAGGCCAAATATGATGAAGAAGATTTGTGATTGATTTTATTATATTCATTGCCCACTTCATAGATGTTTTTTAGAGACATCATTTTATATAGTCGTAATACTCTTACTATCGAAGAAGTCTATGGTGTTCTACATTCAAAGGAGATGTAACATCTTGTTGCATCTCAGGTTCATGAAGATGGCCTCATTATTGATGATAGTTATGGAAGGGGCAAGTCAAGATCTAACTTCAAATTTTGTAATTATTGCTAGAAAAAGTGTCATTTCATTTATGAGTGTTATAAGAACATCTCCAAGAAACTTTTTAAATATGAACTATTCTCTATTTTAAAGAGTTAATATTTAAAATCGTGCTCAACGAGACTCTTTAAATTAACATTTTAATTTAGAGAGTGGGAAACTCACTCTCTATAATTAAATGCATTCAAAGTGTTTCAATTTTCAATGTAAGAAACAATAAAATAATATAAAGAAAAGCTAGTCAAAATAAAAGATAAAGAAAAATAATAAAAATATTTTTTGGGAGAGTAAAATTAAGTATTAAATATAAATAGCTTGTCGGAGTACTTCAAAATTTAACTTTCTAAATTTATAGATGTTATCCAAATGATAGAATATGCTCTTTAAAAATATAGGTTCTCTTGGAGATGTTCTAAGTTGCGGAATAAAGCAATGACTTCAAATCAATAATCAGAACTTCAGAAGAAAATCTTAACAGTAATGGAGAGCTTTTACTTATGTCTAACTACAACTCCAAATCTGACAAGGTTAGAATTCATGATACAGCTTGCACTTTTCGTATGTCACCCAATCAAGATTTTTTTTCACCATATGAAGAAGTTTCAAAAGGTGTTGTGATGACTAATAATAATACACCTTGTCAGATAGCTCGTATTGTTGAGTTAGAATAAAGATGTTTGAGGGGATAGTTAGAACATTTGATGTAGTGAGACACGTTTCAAATCTGAAGAGAAATCTTAATACCTTAAGTACTCTTAATTCAAAAAGGTACATCTATATTTGGAGGGTGGAATCCTAAAGGTTAGTAAATGAACTCGTGTTTTGATAAAGGAGGATAGAAAATAACATTTATTTAACTTGCAATATTATACATAATCTTTGGATTCTGTACCATTGGAGTCTAATTTGGGGTTTTCTTTAAAGAATACATCTCAGTTGAACTTAGAAATTTTGGGTAAATCCGCGTTGTCACCATCATTGATGGTGTTGTTGTATTTAGTTGCAAGTAACACACATTTTTGCCATAAGGTTCTATATAGATACAATTTTACTGATTTAGTTGATGGTTTGAATGCGCTTAAGGGTGTTGTTTATAATGAAGATCCTCCTTTTGATGTATCTAGTTGTGATTCTGTTACAGGACTTGTTTCGGCCTTGTTTGATAGTCATTAGATCACTTTTTACCCATTGTTAGGATAGCTGAGGTTGAGAATAATTCTAGTTGGAATTTTTTTTATGGAGAAATTCATTTGTATTTTTCATTGAAGAGTTGAAGATTATTCTTTCTAGTGGAATTTCTCTTAATGTGGAGAATTATTTGAAGTTTACTCATTGCCGTGGAATTCATGTAAATGAAGAGATTGATAGAATTTGGGTGTGACTTGAATTCTTTGTTGAAGTTAATTGGGAATTCTAATTAAAATTCACCTTAAGAGTAATTCTATTTTGAAAAGTTCTATTTGGAAACCTCATTGGGAGTTGGAATTTGTGTTAGATTTGATTAAGCTGAAATTATGGAATGGAAGATTTTCTCACCTCATTTTCACTGGCCTAGGGCCAGCTGGAAATTGAGCGTCAAAAACAAAAAAGCTGGCACCCGCTAGCGCTAGCCTACTACTCGAGTGCCAGGTCGCTACTAGCCTGGCACTAGCCTCTTGGTCGATCTGATAACTCAAGAATAACTAACCAATATGGGGAATGAATTGGTTTTCAAAATTTTTTTCGATAATTAGTCTCAAACTAATTAGATACACAAGATATAAATGGAAAATGTAATACGAGAAGTAAATGTGCAAATAGTTTAAAAATAACAAAGGAATTTAATGGATTTCGATGCACAAAGTGTTCTACGTCCCCGTTACCAAGCTCTTCGTCACGAGTAAGGCCAAATGCACTATAATGGTAACTTA
>CAIGRP010119353.1:0-61750 GCA_903798385.1 Fraxinus cuspidata
AGGCACAAACGATAGATATATGCAATACGAATTGAGTAAGTCTCGTATGGATATGGCTATTGTTACGAGTAGTTTTTCCTATTAAAACGAATACAAACGGAGTCAATCTTCTCAACTGACATGATGAAACAGTATATAGTCTGCCAAAAAAAATTAATCACAACCACCAAGTGAATTCTTACCAAAACTAATAATGGGCCCAACAAAGAGTAAATAGACCAAATCAACAATTAAATAATAAAAAAAAAATTGCCCAAGCCCTAACAATATCACAGCCCAATCAGACAGAAGCCCAATCAAATTAAATAGCAAATACTCAAGCCCAATAAAAAAATGGTACGGCCTCACAAACATACGGCCCAACATTCCCAGTCCAAAGATAGTATCCCCTCACAGAGACGGGATGTAGACGACGGGAGGAAACGGATCCACGACCAATTTCACATGAGAGACGCAGAAGACAGAGGAGGAAGAAGATCCGACCAAACTCGAGCTAGTAATACCCTACCCTAGCCGCGTCGGAAACTGAGAATTGCACAACAAATGGAACCCAGACAACTTCAAGAACACGGAAGGCAACCAGTGACTACAGTAGGTCCGCCAACCAAAAAATTGAACCTAGACGAGAACGAGAGAGGCAACGGCAGTTGTAGCCTCTGACTATGATGAAACTTCCTCCCAACAAATTGAACTCAGACACTCGTGATACAAAAGGTTAGGGCTCTGACACCATGTCACGATTTTGCTAATGATTTATCAGTATGTATTGCAATTAATTTATAGAATAGTACATAGTTGTACAGGAAAGATTGTAAATAAATCCCTGATTCTATGCGAGCTAAATATGGAAACGAATAATCAAATTAAATAGTAAATATATCCTCAGATACAATGAAGAGGCTAACTCTTGTGAAGTAATGTTATTACAATATATATAAATAGATAGATTGTTTTTTAAGAAATCTTACGTTATTGTTCTCTTATTATCTTCTTATTGTTTAAAATTCTCGCTTTCTTTTTCACTTAAAAAATTTGTATCTGGAATACTACACAACTGGATTACAAAGGCTCTAATAGACATTCATCTACAAAAATTAATTTTCAAATTTTTTGATACATATATCAGTACACTTTGCAATTACAATCCGTGTTTGCTATCTATATACGTTCGCGAATTGAGTAGGTCTCGTATGGATATGGCTATTGTTACGAGTAGTTTTTCCTATTAAAACGATTACAAACGGAGTCAATCTTCTCAACGACGTGATGAAACAGTATATAGTCGGCCAAAAAAAAAATTAATCAAACCCACCAAGTGAATTCTGGCCAAACCCAATAATGAGCCCAACAAAGAGTAAATAGGCCCAATCAACAATTAAATAATAAAAAAACATGCCCAAGCCCTAAGAACAACACGGCCCAATCAGACTCAAGCCCAATCAAATTAAATAGCCCTAAGAATAACACGGCCCAATTAGACTCAAGCCCAATCAAATTAAATAGTAAATACTCAAGCCCAATAAAAAAAATGGTATGCCCTCACAAACACACGACCCAACAGTCCCAGCCCAAAGATAGTATCCCCTCACAGAGACGGGATGTAGACGACGGGAGAAAATGGATCCACGACCAATTTCACAGGAGCGACGCAGAAGACGGAGGAGGAAGAAGCTCCGACCAAACTCGCGCCAGTAATACCCAATTCTAGCCGCGCCAAAAACTGAGAATTGCACAACAAATGGAACCCAGACAACTTCATGAACACGGGAGGCAACCAGTGACTACAGTGAGTCCACCGACCAACAAATTGAACCCAGACGAGAACGCGAGAGGCAACCACAGTTGTAGCCTCTGACTATGATGAAACTTCCTCCCAACAAATTGAACTCAGACACTCGTGATACAAAAAGTTAGGACTCTGATACCATGTCACGATTTTGCTGAATGATTTATCAGTGTGTATTGCAATTAATTTATAGAATAATACATAGTTGTACAAGGAAAGATTGTAAATAAATCTCTGATTCTATGCGAGCTAAATATGGAAACGAATAATCAAATTAAATAGTAAGTATATCCTCAGATATAATGAAGAGGCTAACTCTTGTGAAGTAATGTTATTACAATATATATAAATAGATAGATTGTTTCTTAAGAAATCTTATGTTGTTGTTCTCCCATTATCTTCTTATTGTTTTTAGTTCTCGCTTTCTTTTTCACTTAAAAATTTGTAAATACTGCACAACTGGATTACAAAGGCTCTAATACACATTCATATACAAAAATTTATTTTCAAATTTTTTGATACATATATCAGTACACTTTGCATTTACAAAGGCACAAACGATAGATATATGCAACGCGAATTGAGTAAGTCTCGTATGGATATGGCTATTGTTATCTCCAGACATCTTCTTAAGACATGTTTCCTAAACATGATTGAAATATACAATATTGATAACATTTTGATTCTTCTTTTGTAGTGTCTATTCATGTCCAATATTGCGTATTGAACATGACCGTGATGCTTTAAGCAACTGGATAGGAAGCTTGCATTGCAATGCCACAGAGACCTTCCTCAGCGTCAATGCCCCTCTGCATTCTAATGTATCCATTCTCACACCAGCTAGTTCCCCACGAATTCTTAACTAACCAATACTTAGTACCGTCACTAGTTGTTCCGTAACCAACTGCTGTAACACCATGGTCTTAAATCAGTGCCGCATTCTCCAGTGAAAACTCCACTTGAATAGAATTGGAAGTCGGATCCACTAGCATCAATGGCAACGGATACTGGTTGTTTAGCCACGGCTTTAAGCAATGCTGACTCGCTATTAGCTGGAACATCCTCGTATCCTGAAATCTTGGCAGCATGGGAGGATTCGTTCTTACTGTTGCAAGTGCCATCTGTTCCGGCATATGGGTAATTAGATTCAGTTGTAAGGCCGTGATTTTTTATAATGAACTCAAAAGCGTCATCCATTAGACCTCCATTACATCCTTGATCTTCACTTGTATCCCAATCCACAAGTTCTTGTTCAGATAATGAAATCAATTTTCCTGTTGAAAGCTGGTTGATTCCTTCCATAGCTGCAACGGCTGAGAATGTCCGGCAACATCCTGTATTTATCCAATTTTAAGGATTCAGTGACCAAGGATAACTACATATATATCTACAAAAATGAAAATAGGACTCACCACATTGGCCTTGGTCCTTAACACCAGTAACAGCTCCCTTCTTTCTCCAATCCATGCTTTCTGGAACTGCACTCACATTTTCATACCTAAATAACAATCCTTTGGTGACTTTTGGTAAGAGGACATTTTGTATCCATTACTAGATGCTTGAAACTCCTCATTTTTCAAATCAGCAAATTTATTGATACCAAGCTTGTAAGGCCGAGTCTCTGCTTTATTAAAAGACTCGATGTACTCTACATTCTCCTTGAATATTTTGTATCGCATAGCCTTCTCTGCATTATCCTTATATATGCGTCCATATTGTGCTATCCATTGCCCGTGCCTTTCAACAATGGATGCTTCCAGCAATGATCGGGCTGTGGCTTGAGACACCCACATCTCCAACACTAGCATTGCAACAGAAATAAGCTTCCAACTGGTAGTTGAGGCCATTCTTTCAAGCAGGAGAGTATTAATATATTGAATTTTTGCATTCATCCGGGAGAAAGATGAATTTATAGGACTCATTATTCTTTAAATTCTCACCTTTGTAACTGCCTTTTCAAGTTGAACCTACCAAATTCCCTGGAAAACCCGGCAAGTTATGGATGACACTTGACAGGGAAATTATAGACCAACTCCGTGGACGCTGCTCTGTTATTTTCCAATTGCTGTCGTGATGATTTTAGTGAGAATCTTTTCATAAAAGTCTATCAGATATTAAGGCCCAATAACAAGCCAGATATCAAGATCCACAAAAGCCATCACCTAACTGTTATTACTGCTTCAGAGCAGTTCTTAGGCCATAAAACAGGACAATCAAGAACACTAATAAATCCTCAAAGTTGGTCTTTAAATGGGACCTAAACCTCTTCTGCCACCATTAATTTGAGTTATGATCGGTAACACTTAAACTGGACTAGACAGTTCTAGATATGGTTCGAGAAGAACTATTAAAATCTTATCAATTAATTGTCACGTTCAATGTTGTTGGACACACCTAATCAAGCATACTCAAAAGGTCTAATTGTGAATTTGTAATTTGATACAGAGGATGTGATTCTTGGTTCAAGACTTAAAACTACATGAATGTCATAAGGATTTCTTTTTTATTTTTAGTGAATTATTTCATTTAGTTTATTGAACTGGATTAGGACATGCAGGATGTTTTGGAAGTCTAGCCTCAATTATATGATTTGAAAAGAGAGAGAAAATTATAATCTATATATATTGATATTAAGCACCAGTGGTCTAGTGGTAGAATAGTACCCTGCCACGGTACAGACCCGGGTTCGATTCCCGGCTGGTGCATACCTTTTATCCCTTGCTATACCACTGTTTTTCTACTTTTCTAATTTACCCCTAAAAAACTCTACTAATGTTTAACTCTACTAATTTACCTTTTATTCCTTGCTATACCAGTGGCGAAGCATGAGATGAATTTTGAGTTATGACCAAATGTAAATATACGAATAAACAAGTTTCATCCTTTTTTTCTGTTTCTATAAGAATACTAATTTTAATTAAGAATTCTCCTTGCTTTTGACTTTTATCAGCATAAGAAGTTTTTATTTTTAATCCTTAAAACTGACTATTATTTAGTAATTTTACAATTTAGTGTTTTTAGTTAAAAAGTGAACTCAATCAATATTCGAGGACGTGCATAAATTTTGAAATGTTTCATTTTTTCAATTTCTAAACAAATTTCAACTTGGTCCCTGAATCCCACTTTGTCGAGATATTCATAACGTAAGTTTCATTCGAAAAGTTTAGGATAGAGTTAGGGTTTAATCTCCTACTTACACTCGAAAGGGAGGTGCAGGGTTAGGGGTGGGTGTGTTTCAGAATTTTTTTTTTTTTTTTCATTTTCGTTATTCGTTTTTTTTTTTTAATCAAACTAAAGTTAATATTATTATTTTACATAAAAATTAACTTTTTAATGTTCAAACTAACAATGTCCGTCAAAAAAGGTTCGGACATTGTCCTTTGAAAGGTTTGTGTTGCGTATAATGGCTTTACCAAGGTATTTTTCTGGCTCAATCTCAAGATCCAACCGTATCGAAACACCCAAAACAATTACTATTCTCCCACGCTTGGATTGCTCTGATTTGTACCGACAAATGACACAAGAAATGAGTGTTTTTTTTGTACAGTAGTGACAAAGGCAAGATACAAGAGATGAAGGTGGTGAAACCATGAAAGAGTGCACAAAGTAGCAGCCGCAATCAACTCAAGGGCAATACAAACACACACTGTTGAAGTGGGTAACGAGGTAGCCTATGTACATATAGGTTAAGTAAATAAGTGAGCCAATACCAATGTAACAAATAGGCCAAGTAAAGATGGATAATGGGCCAACCTATATTAGCCTCCAGGAAGTAAATGGAATGAGTCATGAGTAGTTCTAATTAAATTACATTACTTCTAATGGCCCCAAATGGTTTTCGGTGTAGGGTCGGGTCAGATCGTTTCATTAAAGTGTCAAATATTTAATTTAGTCATCAATGTCGAGGTTGAGTCGTCGACTGAAAATTTTAACGACTTAACATCATCGTCCGAGATTTATTGGATATCAAAACTCAATAGTTTGAGACCCCAAGTAGTAGAAATCAAATGTTCATGACCCAACCCCATAATCACAAGGTTAAAAACAGAGTGCAATTTATCCTAAAAATTATTATGTGTTGGGGTTCTATTTTAGAAAATCAACTTCGTTAAAATATATAGGCATAGCTGAAATTATTGGTTTCGAAACTAACCAATTATCCTTAACAACATTAAAATTCATTAATCCATTAACAAGGTAAAAATTGGAGAACGAAAGCTTGAATTACAAAAATACTAATCGCTCATATCTCACAAAAATTGACGATATTTGAAACAAGTTTTATAAAAGAGATTTATCCTTAGCTACTCGTCTATCTTTATTTTCTCTTTATCATTCTTTCCTTTTGTCGTCCAATCTAATCCAAGGAGAAGCTTCATGGCAGGAGATTTCACTATCTTTGAAATATCCCAGTAGGTAGTGGCCGTTGAGTTTAGCGGAGCCCGTGACACACACAAGAAATTTTCATTTTGACCACGTAACGCCATTGACTTTTATTTTTGAATTGGAAAAGTGACCATATAGAAATAAAATCAACCGTTTGCTCAATTTGTTAATGAACTCTATTAATTTTGAGGAATGCCACTTTTGTGAACCAATTTGGGTATGAGATCTTTGGGTCGAAATTAGTCAATCAGGATTAATTAATAACGCTATTATACATCTTATAGTTCATGGTCTCGTTTGGTGTACTCAACTTTATCGAAGAGAGAGACATAAAATCGCTAGTATATACTTAGTCCCTGTTTGCTAAAAATTATAATTAAAATTTTATTATAAGTCAAAGTTAACAACTAAATTTAATCACGCGTCTTATGAGACTAGTAACTTTTCAACCACAGATCTCATCAACTTTTATCAAAATTTATAAAAAAATATGATTTTAATCTTCACTAAATAGAGGTTTATATTATGAAATATTTGTATTCCATTTTTAGGATTTTTTGTGTTTGCTATTATAATGGTGTGTTAAAATAAATGTATGTTATAAACTAGATAGAAAGTGAAGAATGGAAAAAAAGCCAATAGACTTTTTTGTATGTATATTATTATGAACCAAAGATTCATATTTATAGGGAAGAATCTGATATACAATGGTAATAATTTCTAGGGTTGCGAGGTTACAATTGTCATTCACTAATAAATTTACCATTTACAATACCCTCCCTTGAATGACACATTACAAAATATATGCCTCGTAAAATCTTGTTTGATAAAAACTCAATATGACAAAAATATGAAATGAAAGAAAAATAGTACAGTTATTTTGGAGTATTAAAAATAAATTTTGCATCATTAAAACATTGTCAAGAAAATTCAATGGGACAAAACTTGATCGAAGAAAAAAAAATATATAGTTGCTCCCCCTGATTTCAATTTTTTATATTAAGCGATCCATATTTTGTATGTCAATGTCTTCAATATTGATATCTTGTACGTCAATGCCTTCAAGAAAACCTAGTGGAACAAAATTTGATGACTATAGTAATATGATGATTCGAAAAATAGCTCTTGTTGCTCTCTTCGAGAGTTTCCCACATATAAGTGTTATGTTTTGTATGTTAGACATTTATTACATAAAGAATATGCATCGTTAAAATTTTATTAGGAAAACTCTTATGAAAAAAAATCTTAATTAAGGAAAAATATTGCATTATTTTTTTCAGTTACGCTACAAAATTTGCCTCATTAAAAACTTTGTCTGGAAAATCTAATGGGACCGAACCTTGGTCAAGAGAAAGAATACAATGTATATTCACTCCCCCCTCGTGATAATATCACTTGAATAATAAGTTACAAATATAAAATCATTCAATAATAATCATGTTAGATAAGTTGACTATAATCGCATTTCAAATTTTATGTATCATCGGATAACAAGATATGGACTTATGATTTCATCTACTACGATCTTTGCGAAATTCACTATGTTGAGAGTCATGCATTATATATTACGACTTCATTTTTCTCTTTTTATTTTCGAATAAGTATACACCTTTATATTTTCAGATTGCAGGTCCGAAAACTTCAGGTTTCTCTAGTAAATTCAATTTGTTGGGATTGTGTCCATTTATTTGGCCAACCATTTTTTCGATTGACATACTTCGATGAATTTATTTCGATTCATCGCTATTCATATGTGATGCAATACATCATGTACAGAAGTATTGTCAACAACTTTTTTCTTTTTCGATTCTATTTTATTCTCATAACAACATAACTTATTGAAATAACTCAATTTTCAAGATATCAGGTACATGAACCTCTTTCGTAGTTTTATAATTTGTTATATGTAGTATACTTTTTAAAAGTATACGCCTATAAATGGGACCATCTTTATTAATTGCTCAATTTTCTCTTGAAATTTTTTATCTTAGAATCGAATATATTCATGCTTCCGACTTGTCATAAATATATCCAATATAATATTAACGAATTTTCCTTCCAGGACATCAATTCGTAGTAAAACATTTAAAACAAATATGTGAGATATTGTTAATATCTTTAGTCAGTAAATGCATCTAAGTAAATTATTCTTCAAACTTGTGGTTTGAATTATTTTTGTGATGATTTAGGTAATGGTGCATTTGTATATTATTATCAGATTCTTAATTTCTTCCTCTAATGTTGATAAAATTGTCCAATGAAATTTACAATCAGCAAAATGCATTATAAAATATCATATGTTTGAGATAAATGTTCAAATTACTCATTTATTATCAACATTCTTTACTTTCATCTTAGTGCATTGTGGTGAATTAATTTTAAATATACTGCACTATCAAAATAATTAGATGAAAAAATCAGGCTTTGACCATAAGCCAATTTTAATGGGAAAAAATTGATATTGACATGATGTGTAATAGCATCCCTAAATAGAAATGAGAAGTACTTTATTCTCAATTAAATTAATTGGGGGATTTAACAAGTAATAGTGTTAAATAATTTATCTACATCACAACTGACACTTATTAAAATATTGAGATTTAGGATCACTAGAATTAACAAGACATATCGTCTCGATTATATAATTTGAGAATTATGTTCATATTTTAAAATTTGAGCAGTAATTTAGATTGCGAACACCATGCAATCATCTAGTATATGTATTAAATCTACTAGGTACAAATAATAATAGTTAGATAATCAACGTGATGAATGACGGGGTCTCACTTATCACCCTATTTAATTTTCAGAAATATAGAGAATTCAGTCCATAATTTAACTGTTGATGTTTAATGATCAATTATAGAGAACAAATTATATATAGGAATTCATTGGATTAAGGAATCTTCTGATTCTTAGTTTAATATCATTTTGAATTCTTATTTCGCATCATTATTAATTCAATGATAATCTAATTAGACATGTCAAATGATAAGGTCAAATTAAACTTCTGATTCAATATAAAATATAATTCAATTATTTAATTTTGAAGAATATAATTAAACATTATATAATCATATATCATTCAAGTAGTCAAATTAATTAACGTTCTCATGACATTAGTTAAATGTTTTCCTTAAAAAATAAACATGAATTCAAAATGAAACATTTTTTGAAACATGTACTATTTTTAGAGCATATTGTATTTTATTATTGCACCTTCAAAAGCAATATGTCAATATTTTTCTGAAATATGGAAAATTATAATTCATCATCTTCAGGAGCAATCAAATATTATCATAATAAATTATATAAGGATTTATTCTTTAGGAGTAAAAATATAATTTACTTTAGATCATATTTAATTATGCTCTTCAGGAGCACGTAGAATTTAACTAGTACACTAATATATAAATACTTAAACAGAAGAATGGAACGTAAATAAATAAAATTATTCTAATTCATGTTTGTAGAAATTGATCAATATTCTTTTTGAATATTGAATTGTAATATCATGCTCTTCTAGAGCAGTTAATATTCTTTTAGAATATTAATAATATTGTGTTACTTCAAGAGTACCAACAAGCTATTATTTTAAAAACATTAATTCTCCAGGATTATGTTTTATAGCATAATATGAATATTTATATAGTTTTGCTTCTTTTGGAGCAACAACGAGATACATTATAATTTAAGACTATAAAAGAACATCAAAAAATAATAAATTTCAATTATAATGCAAAATTTTATAATGATCACAATAACTAGGGGTTATAATTGAAAGTTACTAGTTCGATCCTAAAATCACCTAAAGTGGGCATGTGGTGAATAATGCAGAATTAAAAATTATCGTTGCTTAATATTGTAACAGTTCACAATAATTAATTATTCTAGATTCAATTCACGTGAATTAACTACCCTATACTAAATTGTCAACTTGTATGAAATCAATAATATAAACAACACACGGAATTGAAGATAGAGAAAATCCTTAATTGAGTAAAAACTCCAGGAAGCTAATAACTTCTATTCTAGAAAATAAGAACTTACAGTGTGATTCAACCTAAAAAAATTCACTAGACTCGCTAGAATGTGCTTCACTCGTACCTGCTCCCGATCTTCTAGAATTATTTATCTCATGTTAATTACCAAATACATATTGTTCTTGTACTCTTCCTATACTTTTGGTGCAACATCCTTCATTTTCAGCGACTTCTAAAAACTATTTAAAAAGTACCTTCCTGATTATGTCTAAGAAGTGAGTATTTTAGATTATTTGAATTCGATGTTTTTCCCAACTTGTGGTTGATTGATTTCAAAAATCAAAAGTTTAATCTCTATATTTGAGCGTGTTCTTGAATCTTAGATTGATGTAATGAGTATGTAAAAATGATCTACCATCCACAAAAACACAGTAAGTATTGGGTATATATGATATGAGGTATTTGAGTAATATATAATAGATAGAACTCTTGAAAAACGAAAACTAGTGTTTAACATATAACATCGCCGCGCAAGTGACAGGCAAGTGAGATGTGTGTCGCTCGAGTGATAGGAGGGGAACACGCGGGCGGCAATAATTCTTCTTTTTCCATTCGAGCATCAGCTAAACGACACGATAGAGTAAATTCGACGACTCTTTTTCATTGTTCCATACTCAAATCCAAAGACTTCTAGTTCACATATACAACCCTTCAAAAGACTCTTTGACTTATACAATTCTTTATAACATTTCTATTCTTTTATAATAATCATTTTATCTAAAAAATTGTCAATAGAACATAAATCCTAAAAATAATTATGATTTCAAATCTCCTACTAAACTACACAATTGAATAGCTGGGTATGGCGTTTTAATACACTTACATGCAGTGAGGCTGCCTTGTTGAATGAATAACCCCAAAAATAAAGAGATCTCGGCAAATAAAGGAAATAAATTTCTCCATAATCAGAGAAAGTTGATTGTTCAACTCTCTCCGCCTATACAAGCCTTTAAACGTAGTGTCAGAATGCAATATTTTGTCGAGTTCATTTGTGATACGAAGATGAACTGAAATTAAAATTTCTTTTGAACACAGATGAAGTGATGTCGCCTTTTTTTCTTCCTAGAAAATATTAGACTTTGAAAAAAAATTGAACTATCATATTGAAAACATGTTATAAACTAGAGAGAAAAATAAAAGAAAGTAGAAAAGTCAATAGACTTTTTGTGTGTATATTATTATAAACCACTAGTGAATTAATTTGAACAATAATCACGTATGGACATTTCCACTAGTATAAGCTCAAAGAGGAGTGATATTATGTTGAATCACTAGTGATTGTATAACACTGAACCTACATTCTACCATTGCTCGACCTATCTCATTCGTCTAAAGTTATATCAAAATTGTTATCCCTCGCCTTCGAGACTTAGCCTCTGAGACTTAAATCAAAGTGCCACGTAGCAAATGCAGAAAAGTCGACAAAGACCCAGTAGTCAAAAGTGATGAAATCATATGAATAGCTAAAGCTCTTAAGCCAAAACACTGTCTAAATGGCTGGCGCTGTATAAAATATGGAAGAAGCCGAAACTCTTCACGAGGAGGACCTTCCTCCGAGGCCCTTAATTCACCTGAAGCTCATAAAGCTGAAGTTGTCTCTTACATGATCCTAGGCAATCTTTAGAAACGATTGATGTAAAGTTTGTAATAAAGAATGTCAGGTGCGTTGGCATATTCTATAGGGCGATTGATCCATTGTCAACGTATTTACTATATGATAGACAACGATATGAAGCCTCAATCAAGGAGCTGAGGTCACATGATTCTGATCCAACGGACATCACGTCGGCCAAAACACTATAACTAGAACTTCTTTGTAACTGAAAAATGGTTGGATTATTGGTCTTTAAACTCTTGATCCTTGATAATAAAAACAATCTTGCAAAATTCTATATATATTATCTAGTTTTTCTTCATATACATTATTTGATCTTTTTTTATGGGTTACTTTGGTATTCAATCGATGATTGTTGTTAGCGCAATCATTTTCGTTTCACCCGCCGTCGCTTGAACACTTTTGTCACACGCGCGTGAAGTATCTCACGCGTTCACATTCATCCCGCTTCTTCCCGGCACTCCAGTCAAAACGCACCAAAATTTGTTTAAGTTGGTTTGAATAAGACTGACATCTATTGTCCACTTAAACGTCACCTTTTTCGGGGTCAACAAAAAGTAAGAACAAAATTACGTGTAACACGCGTGTCCGGATTCTTCTCTTATTGTCGACTCAAAAATCTGTAAATCCAATTAATGAGCTTCATCTTGTCTTAAATTCCCACAGCACATATAATTGTATTTTATGTGGGTAATTAGCTGTAATTACGTGGAAACATGCGAGAATATTTAGATTTTTATTCTTTTCAATCCTAAAAGTAAGGAGAAAACTTGCTGGCACGTGAGAAAAAATTATACAAACTTGGATGTGGCGAAAATTAATTATTTTTATGTTATAATTTTTGGTTTTAAATTTAACCATGTTCAGTAGAGCCAACCACGTATCAGTCTTTGAATTATCTTTTTTTGTTAATTCCAATATTTTTGTTAGAGTGATTCGTATTTTTCGCATCAAGCCACTTCTATGTGAAAGAAATTAAGCAAATTTAGGGGAACATAAAGCATGACCAACCCTGATTGCCACAGGCAATTAATGGATTTAAATGTTCACCAACACCAACAGAAGAAATTAATATTATAAATCTTATGTTGCGTCTGATTTATTATTTTCAGATTTACGAAACATTGAAAATGAGTTTGATATGATATTTCAGAAAATGCATTTTCGAAAACAATGATAAAAACTAAAAATGCATTTTGAAGTTTTATGTATTTTCAAAATTTCTCAAAAATAAAAATTTGGAAAAAATAAAATTCTAAAAAATAAAAATAAGATTATTTTTATATAAAAAATAATATTTAAATGAACATAGATGAAGATATTCTTAGCCACGTCATTAATTTTTATTTTATTTCATAGATTTTGAATTCAATTTACTATTTATTTTTGTTTTGTTTTGTTTTGTAGCGAGAAACAATATTGGAAGATTCATGAATTTTAATATATAAATAATCAAATTTCATGCAATAAAATGTCATAAAACAAATTTTCAAAATTTTATACCAAACGTGTTTTCTAGATTCTGTTTTGAGAAGTATATTTTTCAAAATGGCAAACCAAACTTTTTTTAACAATTTTAAAATAAACTCTCGAAATAGAAAACTGAAACACAAACCAAACAAACCCAAGGGGCCGTTCTCTTTGTGTTTCAATTTTGTATTTTGAATTTTGAATTCATTTTAAATTTTGTGTTTTGAATGTCTATTTTGAGATTATTGAAAATGTGTTCTTTTTGGCATTTTAAAAAATTATTTTGAAACAACCAAAACGCGTTTTGAAATTCTGACTTAATTATAATTGAAAAAATCCAAAACGACACGTTTTTTATTTTTTTTGTAAATTTTTAACTTGTTTTCAAAAATGCGTTTTCGAAAATGGGAAATAGAACTCGTTTTCACTGTTTTGGAAAATCGAAAACAGAAAACGATTTGAAAATGTTAAAGAAAACAGGTTCTTAGTATTTGATGTAATGGCAATCTGAAAAACTTAATAATAGTCTAATATATTATGCTCTTGTTTGGTGTAGCTAAAAATCAAAATTTAATATATTTTGATAAAAAGTTGATGAATTTCTGGTTGAAAAGTGTATATCCCATTAAATGTTTTGTTAAAATTAGTTTTTTGATTTTAAACAAACTAGGGAATGGCCTTCTTAATGGATTTAATTTTATATTTTCTTGTTTGATATTGTTCGATTATATCCAACATACCTTACCAAATATGACATCGTATCCTAGGCCTTGATTGGTTCCTATTTTTTAAAACTTATTTTACTCTAAATACATATTCAATTACACATTCAATGTGACCCACAATTTTTATCAACTTTTCAACGACACATTTAGCTTCTATTTGGTAGGATTAAAATCTATATTTTTAATTTAAATCAGATTTAAAAATTAATTTTAACTATCTATTTCATGAGATCCGCAACTTTTTAACCATACATTTCATCACATTTTATCAAAATCTATTAAGATTTTAATCACGAACATGGGCTTAATATACTATTACTAAAATATACTAAAATTTAAATTTTTTTTTTTTTATCGAAACAAAACAGGGCTTAATATCATGTAAATTTAATGAAATTTAAAATTACTATTCTAAATGCTAAATCTTACTATTGGAAATGCTAAATATAATCACGCCATACTATTAATAACTACAATATGTTTTAATTGAATGAAAGATCTATAGTGTTCGCTCATTATAATGTTCATGTTCTTAACATTTTCATTGTATTCTTAATATCAAATTAAAACAAGTTGTCCTGATGATGTTTTTCTATCCAAAATTTTTTCTAAGATGGAGTAAAAGTATGTTCCTTTCAAATTAAAATAAGCAAAAAAAGGAAGGAAAGAAAGAAAGAAAGAAAGAAGGAAATATAAGATTAAGACTAAACAATTGTCCCTCCTTTTAAATTACACTAACTGTACTTTTGGACGAAAATCATTATTAAGGACAAAGTTTACTGTTAATGAAGATTAAAGATAATACAATAAAAAAATTTAAGAATGTAAGCATGACAATAAATAAAAGTTAAGGATTTTTAATATAACTAAATTATTGTGTAATTAAAAAAATATATGTGGCGTGAATATAACACCAATACGAGAATTCCAATAAATATTATCTTATACAAGGGTAATTACATTAACACGACACATTTAACTAATTACACCACAATTTTAATTAATTTTTTTGTTTACTTAAATGGCTCTGAGTAAAATTATTTGATTAACGACACATTTAAATATATATTTTGGCATAAAACAAAATTGTTTGAAGCACAGCAATCATTAAATTGTCTCTGTATTTTATTTTCTCCGCCGCGGATGTGCAAATGCATCGTTTAGAGTGTTTTTAAGAGGCCATAACATACCTTCTTGAAAACTACCAAATACTTTTGTGCCAATTTCAGATAATAATCTAGAGATAAACCAAAGGGGAAGTGAGAGAACTGCTTAATTTCTTGTTCAAGAAATAGGTTGGAGTGTTCCACTCTGAACCTGTAACACAGACACACACATAAGGAAACCCAAGTTTTATCTTTATTCGTTTCGGTCAATTTTCCAGTGCAAACTTTAATTTCGATTAATTTGATCTTTTATTACTTAGTCGGTGGGTTTGCAGTGCCTTGCTCATCTGGTGATTTGTTAAGTGAGTGTTTTATTGAATTCATTATTAACGAACATATTTTTAATTAGCAATTGATTGCCTTGGAAGCATTGGCTCACGAATTTTCAGATTGTGCTATGGAATCTGACAATCGGGGAGAATGGGTAGAAACTAGAAAAAGATGAGGAAAAATGAGGAATAGTACTAACGTTGTCAATAGATTGGATTTTGATCTGAATCCGAAGAAATTAATGGGAGATGGATTTAGGATCTTAGTCTGATAACCCGAGCAAGATCAGAATCCGATAATCCGTTAACTAAATAGATCAAACATAAATACAGGTCAATCCGATCTGATTTGTTAAAAATAATTGAGTCAGTAAAATAATTTTATAGCATATTATTTGTCACTAAAATAAATAAATGAGAAAATAAATAAATTTAGAATAAAAAAGTAATCAAATTCAAAACATTAAAAAGTTGAAGAATTTATAATTATTAAACCTGTTTAAGAATTGAAAATTAAAAAAAAATTGATTTCAACCAATGTTTTAAAAATTGACTCAGCCATCGACCCGAAAAAGGAAAATAGTCAATGGTCAAAAAGTCGAACTGATTGTCAAATTGAATAAATAACTATACACATAAATGTAAAATATTATAAAAACAATATATTTTTTTATTTGTAGTTTACTAATTTAAATTAAATAAATATCTACTTAATTAAATTTATTATTGTAATTTATATTACAACTTCAAAAACTAATTATTAATATGTAACAAATAAGTTTATTTGTTAATGGAATAAAATATTTATATTTAGAACTGAAATTCAATTTTACCTTATCCCACATCAATTANAGTAAATAAATATCTATATTTTTCTTAATTAAATTTATTATTGTAGTTTATTTTACAACTTCAAAAACTAATAATTAATATGTAACAAATAATATGATTTGTTAATGGAAATAATGAAATAAAATATTTATATTTAGAATTGAAATTCAACATTATCCCACATCGAATGTCAATGGAAAACTAGAAAATGATATCTCATTTAAAAAAGGAACATCGTGATATTAGAAGTCACTGTTAGGCTTGTTAATAAAAACAGGTGGGCCTCAAGTTAGTTTAAAATTATTTAAAGAACATAAAATTATTTTATTTGGAAAAATCAAATCCGATTTTTTGGTTTACGGTTACCGGCCGGTTTAACGATTTATTTGACGATCTTCAATTTTTCGTTTAATGTATGACGATTTGATTTCAACATTGATTTTTTTCCTTTTTTTTTTATTAATTTCGGATCGGATATCCAATAATATAGCAAATCGGATATGAATTTAATAATCAAATATCAATTGGAATATTGGATCGGACCGAATAATTATTATCAGATTGGATCAGATATGGCAGATCCGATCCATATCCGGTCCATTTGCAGCCCTAAATAGTAATATATATTTTTCTTCATTTTTAGTTTTTATGAATTAGGACTATGGGGATGCGTTTGATTGCATTTATTTTTCCATGAAAAATGTTAGTTTTTCACCTAAATTCTTATTTTAGAGTGTTTGATTGCTATTTTTTTTCTATTGAAAATATTTTCCAACTTTTGAAAATATACTTAATTTTCCTTGTTTCAAGGAAAACATTTTCTTTGAGAGAATGAGAATAAGTTTTTGTTTTCCTCAAAAAAAAAGGAGAACATTTTATTTTTAGGAGATATTTTTCAAGACAATCTAATTGTAAATTTGTTGTGGTGTATGTTTATTGTAAACATATTTTAATTGTAGTGTGATTATAGTATATAGTAAGTAAAATTTGTTGTGATAATATAATTATCCATACAATAATTTCAAATGTAATTATAATCAACATTAGAAATTTTGTTCACTACACCAAATTTTAATTGCAATGAATGTTACTAATATTTGTCTAACATTCAATTAATTAGCATAAATTTATCGTAATGACAGTTTTTGTTCAAATATTCGTTAACATACTTCGAAATTGAGATAAATATTTTGTAGAACTTTTATATTATTTTTTTCCTTTTTTAAAAATACGAGAGACAAATGATTTTTTACACTCCTAAACGATTTTTTGAACAAATATAGAGACAATATGTGCTAAATAATAGATTGTTGAAGGTAAGAATGAAAAAAGTTGCGAACGTACAAGTGCACCAATATAGAAAAGTTGGAAACCCATATTGAAATTATGCCTCCGTTTGGTTCGGATACAAACAAAATTTTTAGTAGGTTTTGACAAAAATTGATTAAATATGTAGTTGAAAACTTGATAAGGTAAAATGTGTGAATGAAAATGAATTTTAAAAATATGGACCAAACGAGCTAAAATATGTTACATTATACAAAAATTGTTATATGAAAAGCACTTGTGAGTTGTTTATAATTGATTTAAATTATAAATAAGTAAAAATATATATAATAAATAAATAAATAATACTTATGAATCTTGCAAAATATATTACGAAACAAGAGACAAATATAAATGGGGTAATTACTACAAAACATTCTCATCGTTTGTACTCATTTCGCAAATTGTCCTTATCGTTTCAAATTTGGCAATTGTACCCTCATTTCAACACTTTCTTGCGGAGTATGTCATTTTCATCTCCTTCCGTCAATATTAGTAATTGGTGCAAAACAAACATATCATTTTCCTTCATTGCGTAAAACGTATTTACCGTTTATTCTCTCCATTAAAACATTGTAAAATTACTAATTTAGACTCATCTTTAAATAAACAAATAGAAAATAATGAAATATTATAATAAACAAATAATTATAGCTAGAATTGTATAAGTGTGTGTGTGTGTATATATATATATATATATATATATATACCTACCCTCATCCTCTATCCTCTGCCATCACCAAAATAATTAAAAAGAGAGTTAAAAGTTAAAAAAAAAAAAATTAGAAAAGAATTAAAAATAGAAAAATAAATTTTTTTCCTTCCCTATCCAATTCTGCACCTTGCCTCCTGCCGCCACCACAACTACTCATTATATCTATCCTACTGCGGCACCATCCAAGGATTTAACTATTTTTCGATAATCAAGTTTTATGTTTTAATATCTTTTTATTTTCAGCTAAATTACAAAAGTTTTTTTTAGGAATTTAATTATTTTTAGTAAATTCTTATTTCTATCTTCTTTTTTGATCTCTCTCTCTCTCTCTCTCTCTCTCTCTCTCTCTCTCTCTCACACACACACAGCATTAACTCTTAAATTTTGCTCTAATATTGTTCAAGTATTTTTTTTTTGCTTCACAAAATGATGCCTGGAGATGGAAATTCTTCTTCTAGTAGAGGGTTTATTCAAGATCAATCCAAACATCAATCCTAATAGTTCTAACTCAAAATCAGCTGAGAGGAAAATAATATATATTTTTTGAAATATTAATTTTTATAAAATATGATCTATATTATTTTAAGTGGAACTCGTTTTCACTATTTGAAAATTTTGGGACTTTTATTGTAATTTATTGTATAAGTTTTCTTTCTCTTCTATTTGTTTATTTAAAGAGGAGAATAAATTAGTGATTTTTCAATGCTTAAATGAAGAAAATAGATTGTACTTTTTTACAAATGAAAGCAAACAATAAGGACGTTTTGCGTAATAAAAGCAAGCAATAGATACGTTTTGCACCAATTACCCATATATGATTGAAGAAATTGACAAAATGAGATGAAAATGACCAACTTCACGAGAAAATGTTGAAATAAGAGTGTAAATATCAAATTTGAAACGATAGAGACAATTTGCACAATAAATTCAAACGATATAACGTTTTCCGCTAATTACCCATATAAATGCCCTAATATCAAATAAATTTGTGAAAAATCAAATATATGTACCAGGAAAGACTTTCATCCCATGTAACAGACAGACTCTTTAGTCTGCATGTGCTATTCTGCTCTTTTTGTTTTCTCCCACAAAGTATACTTCTTCTTGTCCGATTCTGCACTTTCTCTCACTAAAAGTCGAACATAAATAGACTAATTTGATTAAAGAAAAAGTCCACAAAATTTTCAACTTTCAAGCAGCCCCTCTTGAATTCTTCAAATATGTCTGTTCCACAAGCACCAAAAAGATCAGATTCTTTAACTCCTTGGTTCTTTACCTATGCAAAGCTAAGGTTCTTCAGTCGCATGCGGCGGTTCCTCCACCTCAAGGCCGCGAAGAAGCAATACAAACCGCCGGAGAAAGTCGAGAAACCTGTAGATACAGATATACGTACAGAGGTAAATATGAGGGAAGAGAGTGATTGGGTGGTGATTTTGCAAAGGTCTGTGAAGAGGCTACACTTTGGAAGCTGGGAAGAGAAGGAGTTGGCGGCGGAAGATATAAAAAAACTGGCGAAAGAGGACTTGAAGCGGAGGAAAACCATGGCGGAACTTGGTGTTATACCGCCGTTGGTGGCCATGGTTGGTTCACAAGTGGTGGCGCGTCAAAGATTAGCTGTTCAAACGTTAATTGAGCTTGCTAACGGCTCTTTCACGTAAGTTGATTTACATTAAAACAGAAAATTAGACACCCTTTAAATTTTGTGGTTTATATCTCTTATCTAATTATAATTCATATATAGGCCTCATTTACTGTTTTTGGTTTAGCTTTTATAATTCAGTTTCTTAATCAATCTGTATATTATCAAAAATAGTCTCCCAAAATCTTTCATATTTTCTAGAGTAATACTATTTAGTGGTGTTACAACACCGGTCCAATCGACATTAAATCACATGAACAATTAAATAAATCATATAACTTCATATTTAATTAAGCATATCATAGACACTGGTATCCTAACAATATTAGTATTACATAACATTATTTTATTTTCTATATGGTCGGTCAGTGTCCCGCCTTTCGTAATCTAGACGGGGTTGTAACCAGGGCTACATAGCATTCCTCAAAAAGATAGTGGGATTTTACTGCAACACAATGACGTGGCAAAATTGTATTGGAACTTGAACTAACTGCACAAAAGCCATCAACCATAATGGAGGTCCAGTGGCCATTATGGACTTGCAAGAATGCACGTGGGGTGGGAGTGGGCGGCTGGGCACGTGAGGTTGGTTATTTGCCCAAATATCATCTATTTAATAAATTATTATTATGCATCCATACTCTGATAGTCCCACCCAAAAATATAGTGAGGAAAGATCAAAGTGGTTGAGCTTACATCATTTTCTATCTTTAGAATATCTAGAATTTGGACTTTTTTGGCCTAGTTCGTCCACTTCACAAGCTTGGTGAAGTTGTCAACCAGGCCGGCCCGGCCGTTCCATCCCATCCCATCCCATCCCGTCCCGTCTTGTTTACAAAGATTTTACATCCCAAAATATCTACGTCGAAGATAGTTAAAAATTTTAAATGAGATGTCAATAATGTAATAGACAAAAAAAATTTTAAACTCAATAGTACTCGAATGTGAACTTTTGAATTCAAATTGGGAGTGCAGGAATCATTGAGTAATGAGTGGCATAGTTTCTAATTCTGCAGAGAAGTTATCTGTGTAGGGACATAATATATATAGGCCCTTGAGATTTTGTTAAGTAGTTGTTTGAAAATGGGTTAGCTGCCTACAATACAAAATTACAATCCTTGATTTTCAAATGCAAATGATATCCAGAGAGAATCTTGTTGACTTCTCCTACATAATATTTTTATTTTCTTGATATGCATTTGGTCCCTCTACTTGCAACCCCACATATGACTATCTTGTTCAATGTCCCACCCACTTTTCTATTTTACTAGAATAATTTGTGTTCAAAATATGATGCCTAAAATTATCTGTCAAATTATTTTGGGATGTTTCTTATTCTAATGGCATTCTTGTTTTCTATGTTGTTCTTGCAGGAACAAAGCTCTCATGGTGGAGGCAGGAATCTTATCAAAATTACCTGAAAATGAGGATGTCTTGGGTGAACCAGCTATGCAAGAATTTTCACAGCTCCTCTTGTCTATATCTGCAGCCTTAGCCAACAGCCAATTTTCTCTTCCCTCATCAAGAATTATCCCCTTTATAATTCACATTCTGGAGTCAAGTTCAAGTACTATTCAGACAAAAGATACATGTTTGACAACATTGAACAATCTTTCCTCAGTCCTAGACAATGCTACAACTTTGGCTACAAGTGGGATGGTCAACATTCTCTTGATTCTGTCTACACTTAAAGAAGCATCAGAAAAAGCCCTTGCAATCTTGGGAAACTTGTCGATAACCTTAACAGGAGAGAAGGCGCTAGAAAATGATCCAATGGTGCCCGAAAGATTAATCGAGATTATGACATGGGAAGAGAGGCCGAAATGCCAAGAATTATCTGTTTATGTATTGATGATTTTAGCTCATAGAAGCTCACTCCAAAGGCAGAAAATGGCCAAGGCTGGAATTGTGCCTGTCCTCCTTGAAGTGGCCTTGTTGGGTACTCCCTTGGCTCAGAAAAGAGCTTTAAAAATATTGCAATGGTTTAAAAATGAAAGGCAAATGAAAATGGGGCCTCATTCTGGGCCACAGGATGGGAGAATATCCCTGGGATCCCCTATAAACCCAAAGGAGATCGACGTAGGGAAGAAATTAATGAAGAAAATTGTGAATCAAAGCCTATATAAAAATATGGAAACAATTACTCGTCGTGCCAATGGCGAAGGGGATTCTTCTAAGCTTAAGTCTTTGGTAATTAGTTCAAGTTCAAAGAGTTTGCCGTTTTGATTAAGTGGTGCGTGCAGACGATCCTAGTCAAACACTTACGGCGATGGAACAAACTTCCGGTGTTTCCTTACAATGGAGTACCTATGATCCATCAAAGTAGATGAAATGTACAAGGTCAATATTTTGACTTGAAGAAACTCCAAGGGAAAAGAACGATTTGCCATTTTAGATTGCACTATTTGTGCAACACTACATTTTCTTGTATATTGTGGAATATATATATTTTTTGTTTTTAATTTCTTGGAAGGTAAATGATCACTTTTTTTTTATAGTGATTTTATAATTATTAATTGTAACTTGTAAAAAAATAAAATCTTGGAACCCTCGATAGTCCAAAAGTACCCGTAACTTGTTTATTAGAGCGACAATTTTATAATACTTACGAATTAAAAAAAAGCTAATATTAATGTCTAAAATGCTAGATACTAACACACCATTAGAAATTATTATAAAATAATTATATCTTGTGTAATAATTGATTGTGTTTTGCGGGTTTGGTGCCCACGAGATCTTGTCACCTCTGTATTCTATAAATTAGGTGGTAAACCAAGTGGTACAAATAGCATTTTCTTGTTACAAAATGTATTCTCAAGCATTACAATTTAGTTTGTCCTCAATTTAACAATATTAATCAAGATAGGGCTCCATTATCACGATTAAAACATTTATTTTAATATTGAACTTTGAAACATATATACACGTACATACAGTATAGAGTTTTAATTAATTTTATCCACCTAATGATCTCTTAGAGACTTTATTTATAAAAATAATTTTATGTATAATAGTGAATATCTTTAAATCAGAAAGTGAATTTTTATACACTCCAACTTTGGCTCTTTATTTTGCTTTCTTCAAGAAATATTTATTGATTTCTCTTCATCATTTCTTTAACATAATTGTTTTATACGTCAATGACCAATTAATAAATATGATTTGAATTATTTAAAAAGTAGAGTATCAAAATATATAACTCATAAAATGAAATCTCTCAAAAGTAAAATAGAGGCGTGTTTCTCTCTTAATTTGGAGAACGAAACATACTTTCTATTTTATGAAGTTAAAATTGAGAATTTCTTGAAACTTATTTTTAAGATTCGACTTTCTAAATTAGAGAACATTTTGTATTGGGGCTCTCTAAATTATAACCGTTTTATTTTGGTATGTTGGTATTGTATGTGTTAGAATTTGAGTATGACTCTAATTCTTTATTGAAGTAATTAAGAATTCTAATTGAAGTGCACTTCAAGAAGAATTTTGAAGTACACGTCAAGAAGAATTCAGTTTGAAATGATATTGGAATCATATTTCAAGTTGAAGTTCTATTTTGGAAGTCCAATGGGAGTTGTATTTGTTTTGGACTCGATTTTTGGGTATTCTACTTTATCAACAACTTTATTAGGAGGGTTTGGATATCCCCTGCATGTTCCTTATAAATATTAGATTCTTCTATACAATTTTATAAATGTGAAAAAATAAATTACTATAATTATAAAATACATTGTAATTTTCTCTCTTCTTCATTATTCTCGAGTCAATAAAATTTCTTAATTTCTCTACCATATTTCTTGTCTTTATTATTTTTTTGTTTGATCTAATATTTCATTACTTGTCATATAACTTCAACAATTCATACTTCAACAATTCATTCCGGTTGTTGATTTTATCAAGTGGTATTCAAACAATACATAATTCTTGTATTTTCAACATTGCTAACAGCGATCCGAACATATTAATATTTTTTCTAACAAAAGATATTTTGATTGTTTTATAACAAGTGGTATCAGAGTCTAGGTTTAACAGTTCCGCAAGAGCGTAGGGTTTGATTTGTTCGAAGGTTTTTTGTTCGTGATAGCTTCCATGAAGTATGACATTCTGCTTATGGATCGGATCATTAGATTTTCACCATGGCAAGTTAAGATGCGCGCAGTACTCGCACAGTTGAATTTGGATTATGCGTTGCTGAAAATTGACAAGATGCCCGCAACTTTAACCGCGAAGGAGAAATTACGGAATGATAAGAAGACAATTCTCATATTCATATTCATCTTCATCTTCATCTATCGAATATCATTTTTTGAGACGTTTTGAAGGAGTGTTCATCAACTGCTTTATGGTTAAAATTGGAGTAATTATACATGACTAAAAGTCTTACAACCAAGTTGTATCCCAAGTAGCATTTATACTCTCATTGAATGGCCGAAGGATGATCATTGTAAGATCACCTGGCTATATTTAAAGATATCTTCACTGATTTAGAAGCTTTGAAAGTAAATTACGATGAAGAAGATTTTGCATTGATCATATTGTGTTCGTTGTCCGCTTCATCTTCTTCATTTAGAAACGCGATCTTGTGTAGTCATGATACTCTTACAATAGAGGAGTATGATGCTTTGTTTTCAAAAGAGAAGATGAAGCATCTAGTTTCAGGGGTCAGAGATAGAGAAGGCCTTGTTGCTCATGGTGGTTCTAGAAGGAGCAGATAGAAGTCTAAGTTCAGTAATCAAATTTGTAAATTCTGCAAGAAGAAGTAGTACTTGAAGAATGATTGCTACAAATTGAAAAATAAAGAAAAGGTTGGCTGAAAGTCGATATGGGAAGCAATCAGAGACTTCAAGTGAAGCAGACCTCGTGAAAACATTGTAAGTGAGGGAGATCTCTTGGTTATTTCTGACATCGAGTCTAAACCTTAGGAGAATTGGATTCTAAATTCAGCGTGTGTGTTTCATATGTATTCTAATAAGGACTTGTTTACTACATATGAAACCATTTCGAATGAAGCTATTGGATGAGACAATTAGAACACTTGGTCAGGTTCGACATGGTCCGAATTTGAAGAAAAATATCATCTCGTTGTCTATCCTTGATGTAAAGGGTTATGAGTTTTTTGGTGGAGGTGCAATTTTGAAGGTTTGTAAGAGTGCTCGGTTGTATTGGAGGGACATAAAAGGTCTCAATTATACATCTTGCAAAGTCGTGCACAATTTAGAAGAGTCAATCAACACAGGTTCAGTACTGTGGTAGACATTTAGTTTGGTACAATACATTTAGGAGCTTGTAAATGGTCAAATTTGAAGAATACTACTCAGTGAAGTTCAGGAGATATGGATAATGCCGCTTTGACACCATCACCCGTGGTGCCATTGTATTTAATTGCCAGGGACCGACTCAGTGGTAAAAGGTGGGATTTTGATTTTGTTGAGCATGCTTTTAGCATAGTAAAATATGTACAATCTAGCAATGGACCTTCTTTAAAAGCCTTTAGGTTTGATTATGCTTTGGGGTCTGTAACAGTCCAGTTTGGTGAATTTTATAATTATTATGAATTTGAGGTAATTCTTCATAGTAGTGATTGGATTCATTAGAAGAGGTGAAGTATTTTGTGTTTGATTGGAGCAATCAGTTTTTGTTATTGTTGAAGAGTCAGTTCATTCTTTGCAGACGGATTTATTCTCCAAGTCGATAACATTTTGGAGCTTTATTCATTGCAATGGAATTCGTGTCAAAGTGGAGATTGTTAGAATTTGGGTGTGATTCGAATTCCTTATTGAAGTAATTAAAAAATTTTAATTGAAGTGCACATAAAAAAGAATTCAGTTTAGAATGCTATTGGAGTCTTGTGTCAAGTTGAAGTTCTATTTTCGAAGCATATATGAGTTAGAATTCGTTTTGGACTCGATTTTTGGTATTTTAATTCATCAACAACTATACAAAGTGGATTTAGACATCCCCTATATGTTCCCAATAAATATTAGGCTCCTCTATACAATTTCATAAATGTGAGAAAATAAATTACTAGAATTATATGATACATTGTAATTTTCTCTATTTTCCATTATTTTTGAGTCAATAAAATCTCTTAATTTCTCTACCACATTTCTTGTCTTTATTATTCTTTTATTTAATCTAATACTTCATTATTTGTCATATTTGTCATATAACTTCAACATTTCATTCCGGTGGTTGGTTTTATCAAGTGATATTCAAACAATACATAATTTTTGTATTTTCAACATTGCTAACAGCGATCCGAGCATATTAATATTTTTTTCTAATAAGAGATATTTTGGTTGTTTCATAACAAGTGGTATCATAGCTATTCTGATATTTTGTTTGTTTTATAACAGTATAGGATATATTACAAATAAGGAACTCTACGATTTAGCTTGAGATATCGTTAACCTCTCCATTTATCATGATATCCCGTATCTCTTCATTAACTAAAATAAAGCGGCTATGGTTTTAGCCTTTTCGTTTCTTATTATTGTTCTACAAGTAATTTTTTTACTAGTTCTAATATTTCTATAATATGTTAGATTTCCATATCTTTTCGACAACAGGAACACCAATATAATTACTAAATTTATTCACTACAGTATAGTGAGTAAATTGAAATTTCACTAGGTAAACTCTAGGTATGTCATTTGCTACCTCTTCATAGCATTTAGCCCGAGAATTGAGGAAGGTTCAAATAGAAGGATTTTTCTTTTCTACATGTCCTAGTAGAATATATATATATATATATATATATATATATATATATATATATATTATAAAAGTACTATTCTTAATTTTTCTCCCTCACTCTTCTGAACCCATTATATTAATAATATTTTTTCTCTCTTCCTTTTAACCACACATTTTTCAATAAAATAATATTACATAAAAGTCAAAAACTCTTTCTTCTTTTTCAATCACACATTCTAAAAAAAAAAACACTATTCCAAAAATTAAAACATCAAATAATGGAACTCAAACAGGGACGTACAATAGGTCACCAAACAAAAATAGAAACTATCATACAATTAAATTTTAATATTCATTTAGAATTTGTCTGGTGGAGCTTTTCTCCTCAATTATTAGCACTTTTTTAACCGTTTAAACGTCGGTGGGACCCAATGTGAGAGCAAAAGTCAACAAAGATGGCTGATTTTGGATTGCAACGGTCCAAAAATTGATTTTTCTCCCCTGAAAAGCTGCTCCAGACAAGCTCTTACAATATCCCAAAACATGGTTTCAGTTTCAAAAATTGTAGGTATTTTTTTATGTTTGAAATATTGTAAATATAATAATATTTATGAATGACTTTTATACCCTGCAATCCTAGTCATTATGACCGTTATATCACTTGTAACTCTAATTCTTCTCTATAAATATGAGACTTTGGTTCATAATAAAGCACACAAGTATATTTACTTCTCTTATTCTTCTCTCTAGTTTATAACACGTTATCAGCACGATTTTCTTAAAATCAAAGTAAATTAGTTAAAAGGTAGTAACTTTTATAAACATATCTATCACATGTACCAAAACCAATTTGGTAGACATGGGAATTTTTTTTTATATATACATATATACATGGAATTTTTTCTGCCACAATCAATTATGTGAATTTACACGAAATTTGTCTCTTTGCTTCAATTTTTGTTCTTGTAAGTATATGTTCTCATAAAAATTATGGGTTTAGAATCATACTTCCTGACTTCATTCTTATAAGATTTTTTTTTCTTTTTTTTTTGGAGTTTATGAATTATGGCCAATTTTGAATGATATTTTATTATTGCATAATTGTCGGCAGCCACCATCGTTTCTATATTCATATGTCTGTATGCATATCTATTTTCATTAATCAATATTGAAATCAAGTAAATTCAAGATAACGGGGAAAGTTAAATTCACATTATTATATCTACTTTTTCAATTCAATTCACGTATTCGTTGCTTTAATTTCTCTTTTTATGTTTGTAAAATATATACGTTTATAACGATTATTAAATGTTCTTTGTCTTTAACATGATTAAATATTTTCAAATGGTCTATCATAAACTTTAAATTTATAATCTATGTTGTTGCTCCTAAAGTAGCATGAAATTCTAATAGAATATTACATAATCCAAATGAGCATGTCATTACAATTTCAACATTTCAGAAGAATTGACTCAATTCTTCTAAAGAATCATAACTTAAATTATATTTATTTTAAATAAATGTGGTGTTAATGTTCTCGAAGAAACACAACCCATGTTATATATATATTCCGAAAAAAATTACTCGTAAATTTGTCTATTACAAATATTTTGTTATTCTTGAAGTAGCACAACATTATTATTTTCAATATCCTAGAGAAAAATATTGATGGATTTCTACGTAAAAACACAAATTAAATTACTCTATTTTTTTATTTATCCATTTTTTAGTATTCATATTTATATATTGATGTTTTAGTTATATTTTACTTGCTCTCGTACAGCATAATTAAAAATTAAGTTTTTACTCTTAATGA
The DNA here is from genome assembly GCA_903798385.1 of Fraxinus cuspidata. NCBI lineage: Eukaryota > Viridiplantae > Streptophyta > Magnoliopsida > Lamiales > Oleaceae > Fraxinus > Fraxinus cuspidata. The sequence goes on from CAIGRP010119353.1 coordinate 28,481, forward strand.
GTAAATTCTTGTACAATTTATTATTTCAAATAATAATATGCTATTACTCCTAAAGAGCATGACACTACGATTTCAATATCTCATAAGAATATTGATGTATTACTCTTGAAGAAACAATAACAAAATATAATGTGATCTCGAAGTAGCACATTTTAATTTTCATTAATATTTTAGTTAGATTTTACTTGCTATCGAAAAGCATAATTACATACGACCTAACTTAAATTTTATTTTTACTCATGAAAAGTAAAATATTATACAATATATTTTAATTATATTTAATTGCTCCTGAAGAGCATGCATTATAATTTTCAATATTCTAGAAAAAAATTGACATATTATTTTTGAATGAATAATAATAAAATACCATCTAAATATCATTTGTATTTAATAGAATTGATATAAATACTGGATGATTGCATGGTATTCGCAACTTGAAATTTACGAAATTACTGTTCAAATTATGAGTATAATTTTCAAATTATACAATCACGATGGTGTGTCTTATTAATGCTAGTGGACCTTTAATAAGTATAAGTTGTGATATCGATAAATAGTTTAATAATATTGCACCAATTAATATAATTGAGAACAAAGTACTTTCCATTTTCTATTTAGGAAATGTTATTACGCTTCATTTCAATATTATAGTTCTCCCTGTTATAATGACTTATTGTTAGAGCCTAATTTTTCTTCTACTTATTTTGATAGTGCAGTATATGTAAAATTGATCCACCACAATGCATTTAGATGAAAAGTAAAGAATGCCGAGAATAATTTAGTAGTTTTAACCCTTTTATAATAACTCAAGTCATAACGTGTGATATTTTAAAACGCGATTTGTTGATTGTAAATTTGAGTGGAAAATTCTCTTAGCATTAGGGGAATGAATTAAGAAAGTGAAAACAATATATAAATACATCATTATCTGAAGGCCCAAGAATGACTAACCAAAAGCGGGTGAATTGGTTATTTAAAATCTTTTCGTAAAATTAATATAAATACAAGCAAGTAATGACCAAATAGATAAGTTCAAATAGTAAATACAATAAGTAAAAGAGATATAGAGGACACAATGATATAATTATGGAGGTTCGATCCAAATCAATGATCTATATTCTCCGTTACCGAACTCTCCGGTACAAGCAAGATCTTTTCACTATGTTGATTGATTTATGGTGCAATTCAACTATTTACAACGCTTTCGATGACATACAAACAAGGAGCCCCGATCTTTATATAACGTTGAGTTTTATAGGATGTCAACACGACCTACAAATTTAATAAAAGAGTGATTTTGCAATTGAAATTTCTCTCTTAATAAATGATATGATCAAAATTAAGTACCAAAAGAGAAATATGCTAACAGTTTAATAAATATCAATGAATGAAGGTGAAGTGTAAGGTGAGAAAAACTTTGATGAGTAAAATGATTTTCAAAAGTTAATTCAATCAAAAGTTTTTCAAAATAAATGATTTGATAAAGATGAATCGATGTATCTTTGCTTAAGAATATCTCAAATAAATGCTCTTAAACGTGTTGTATTGAATGTAGAGTGAAGTTATATTTATAGCAATCAAAATGCCAAAATTTCTATTAAATCGGACAACAAAACTGAACGTCTACTACTGAACCAGACGACTGAACTAGTCGTTGTGTGTAAAAAATCAAAGGTTAAATATTAGACCGTTGGACCAACCGGAAGTCCACCGGGATAAAAAAAATTTGAATTTTTCTTTTCTTGATTATTTTAACAAGTGTAGGCTTTTGAAAAACATACTCACTTAACTTTCTGAAATGAGTGTCATTGGTCAAAGATTTAAAAATCAAGTGAAGATTTTTGTCACATTGAAAATATTTTTTATGCAAGGGTTTTTATGAATAATTTATTTCGTGCATAAAAATTTAACTTACGAGTTTATAGTGATTCATTGCTAAGGATTGAAGCATTTTACATTTACATATCGATTCAAAGCATCTAAGTCTAATATCTTCAATGCATGTTTGATTCGTTGTAAATGCTTCGATTGATTTGACATGATTTATCGGCTTCCATCTCGATTTCTTTAATCGTAAGTTGCGAGTCTTTTGATATCAATCCTTTTATTTTCAATTGATCATTTTGACCACAATAGTTATGAAAACTTGAATTCAATTGGTAGAGATAAAACAATTTGTTTGTTATAATCAAAACACGAGATCAACCATATGTCAACATTATCTAAATCATTGCAAAAGATAATTCGGACTTGAAGTTCAAATGATTATTTATTTGAATACATTTACTAACCAAATAAATCAACAATATCTCATGCACTAGTTTTAGATGCTCTAACATGAATTGATGTCCTAGGAGGATAATTCGTTAGCGTTATATTTGATATATTTATGGCACAACTATAGCGTAATGATATTCAATTCTAATAAAAAAAAAATCTTAAAACGAAAATGAAGTAATTAGTAAAGATGTTTCAATTAAGAAGACATATACTTTTAATGAGTATTTAGACATAACAAATTATAAATCTCAGAAGAGGTCCAAGTACCTGATATGTTGAAAATTGAGATATCTCTATAAGTTATGTTGTCATACAAGAAATAGAATTGAAAAAGAAAAAGTTGTCGACACACTTTTTATACATGATATACTGCATCATATTATTAATAGCGATGAATAGAAATACATTCATCGAAACATATCGATTGAAATAATGATTGACCAAATAAAAAGGACGTAATCCTAAAGTTAAATTTATTAGAGAAATTTGAAGTTTCTGGACTTGCAGTCCGAAACTCTAAAAGTATATACTTAAGAGAAATGGAAATGAGAAAAATGAAGTCGTAATACGTAATGCACGACTCTCAATATAGTGAATTTTGCAAAGATTGTGATGAGTGAAACCATGAGTTCATATCATATTATCTTGACGATACATGAAGTTTGAAATACGTTATAGTCAACTCATCTGACATGACTTTTAATATTAGTTTTAAATGATTTAATATGCTTGAAATATAATTCAAGTGATATTATCATGAGATTGAGTAAATATGCGTTGCACTCTTTTGCCCCCAACCAAGGTTTCATCCCATTGAATTTTCCTGACAATATTTCTAATGAGACAACTTTTGTGCCATATTTAAAAGAATAATATACTCTTTTTTAGTCGTTATAATTTTTTCCACGGGTTTTTTTCCTAATAAAGTTTTAACGATACATATCTTTTTTTTAATAAATGTTCATAACATACAAGATATTTACCTCTATAATAACTTTTATATGCACAAAACTCTCGAATTGATCAACAAGATCTATTTTTTGAATCATCATGTTACTACAATCATCAAATTCTATCCCACTGGATTTTCTTGAAAATATTGACGTATAAGATATCAATAGTGAAGACATTGATATACATGACATAAATCGTTTGGTACAAAAAATGAAATTAGGGGGAGCAGTTGTACTCTTTTCTTTCGATCAAGTTTTGTACCATTGGATTTTCTTGATAAGGTTTTAACGATGCAACATTTTATTACACCAAATCATCTGTACCCTTTCATTTGTTAGCTTTTTGTCCCATCTGATTTTTACCAAACAAGGATGAAGGATGAGAAAGTTATTTTGTAAATAGACATTTAGAGGGGGGGGGGGGTATTGTAAATATAGTAGTATTTATGAGTGACTTTTATATCCTTGCAGTCTTAGTTATTTTGACCGTTGTATCTCTTGTAACCCTAATTCTTTCATATAAATATGGAACTTTGGTCCATAATAAAATACGCAAGTCTATCGACTTCTCTTATTCTTCTCCCTTTTTTACTCTAGTTTATAACATGGAGTTTATTTTAAGCATACAATTCATAAAAATTTCATTTATGTGATATAAATCTTGTAGATTGTTGAACCATTATATCATCAATTATTTAATTGGTATGTCTCTCAATTTTATTCACAATGTAACAAAATAAAATCTATCAAACAATCTATAGTTAAATAGAACCATAGTAAAATAGAACCACAACTTCTTTTATGAATTCACACGTAGACATCACATCAAATACAAAAAAGAGAAAAATATGAAAGTTTGCATAAGTTAATTACTAAAATTAGGTATGGAGAGAAAATAATTCATAGTTCCAAAAGTATAAATTTCTTGAGACACCATAGTGTCTATATTCAAAGTCTAATCTTCCTATTGAATGTATGAGAACTTTTCTCTTCCAATTTTAATTTTCTTGATTATATGAAAAAAATTCCTTTAATAATCCTTCTAATCTTCCTTTTTTTTTTTGACCATTTGAATTTAGAGAAAGATTTCAAGAAAAAATGATAGTCTACAAAGTAGATTAATATTCAAGTTCTTAAGTTTTATCTTCTAAAGATAATTCATAATTAACATGGGGTATCAATGTTCAACTAACCATTCAATACATGTATGAATATACTTGCTATATTAGTAATTATAAATGAAAAAGGACACTATAGAAACACTTAAAAAATATAGCTGGGTTAAAATCGCTTTTTAAATGATTTTCTATCCATTTCACATAAACATGTTATATATATACATGTTATGCCTCGTCACCTAAGTTCCTATGTGACTTAATTGACCCACCGAAGCACCTTCTGCTGAAACAATGTGGCATCCGACGTGGAGTAAAGTTTACTAGAGTCCAGATAATACGACTCGCCGAAGCCCATATGTTAAAAGACAAGTTTGAGGCCCAAACGAAGTTGCTTTGTCAAAGTGAAGAAATCCAACAAACAAAAATCCAAGGCTCAACTACGACCGGTGACGATCCACATTTGAATATGATAAATTTATGAAATCATTTTAGAATGATTTATTGGACTGTCGTAATGAGTAAAAATGTCAATCTTGTCGCATGGGGTATATGGTGGCCGCCTCCTTTTTGGGATATTTAATGCGCCCCAAGCTAGTGGAGTCAAAAGTGATACCTTAGATGTGATGCTTCAGTTAAGGAGATGAAGTCACGCGTCCTCTCATCCAATGGTTATTGTTGTACATGTAGCACTATAAATATCTCCCATTTGGGCCATTTGAGGGTAATGAAAAAGTGTTTTGACTACAAACCATATATATTCTATCTTCTGATTAATTAGCATTTTTAGTGTTTGAAGTACAATCTTGATTGTGAGTTTGATTCTTAACATATCGTTCATTATCCTTATCTCATATATTTCGTTTGAGTCCGAACATCTCTATCTCATGTTATAAATCTTATCCTACTTTCATACCATATTTATTGTCGACAGACAATCATCCACACATTTGGAATTAGTTTGAGAGAACGTGATTGAGCTCGATATCTGTTGTCCACGTCAACCATGCAAAAAACGGGGTCAACAATATATATGTTAGGTGGGTGTGTATATATATCAAATTAATGACTGTTTAATCTGAAAATTCAATTGAATTTATTTTAAATTATTTTAATGATTCGATCCGGGAGAAATCGCGAAGACAACTCACTGACGGTTCCCATTTAAATCATTTTCTTGAAGTTGAATTAAGTTGATTTTTTTGTCATATTTCATTCAACTTTTAAAATGTCATCTAATAATGTTACCTGCATTTGCTAGAATCATTGAGCACTAGTGATGGCATAAAGTAGGTTGTAGACAAGAATCCGATACGACAGGTGACTAATACGGTGCATGAATTTCGGATCGATAGGGAAAGATCCAAAGAAAAATGAATTAGTTGGAGGAATGGAAGTGATGGAGCACAAATTGATCCCGAGAACCAAAATAATTCACAAATTCACATGTCCTTCGTTTTAATTCTTTTCTTTTGGTTCTCTTTTGGTTTTGGATCCTTCATTTTAATTTTGGCCCTCTTTAGTGGGTTTAACGCATAAACACACAGGGACGACTAGCTAGGGAAAGAATTAGAAAGCAATAATTGTAGTCTCGACACAATCTATATCAATACTGAGATGAAGAATAGAATTGGACATAAGGGATTTTTCACAAAGTTTGGGCCATTCAGAGGGTTTTATATCGAAATGAAAGAATATGAGATATTCCACGAAACAAGTGAAAGACAGTGGATATTGCACTAATTACCCATTTTCTTTTATCTACACGCAAACTTTAAATTTGTTTTTTTGGAGTATTTTGATTTAAAAATTTATAAAAGTGGTTAGAGTTTTACTTCTTGAAATTTTGATCCAAATAGATATTCATGAGAAAATCAACAATTCTTAATTAAAACAATTATTTGATATTGGATGGTGAACCACTAAATATTAAATTTTCTAAATTCACAATATATATATATAAATCAACAAATTTATAAACTTGGTCTTACAATCCTCATCTTCTTATCTCATTATAAGGGGTTTAGAGGTTGCCCAAGCCCTAGTTTGGCCCCCTTTCTCATTTTCATTTTTTCTTCTTCATCTTATTTTCAATCACACAATCTTCCATAAAATAATATTATATATGAATTGAAAAAATTTCCTTCTTTTTCAACTACACATTCTCCAAAAAAACTCTATTCCAAATATTAAAAAGGGGCCAATCGGGTTCCAAATTTGAAGATTTGGCACATTTCTTGGTAATAATTGGTATTTATGGGTGCACCCAAATAAGCCAAAACCTTAAATAACTGAAACCAATTCCTCTCTGTTTATTGATTAGGAAATAAGGAATCCCACTACTATGGCGGACAGTTACTTGGGACCCCCGCTTTCCTTGCCGTCCTCAAATTCTCACTCTCATTTCCATATTCACAATTTTCCATTTCCATCCCGCCTTCTTTCCTTTCCTCCTCCTTCGTTTTCAAGAAACCTCTCTTCTTCTTTTTCCTTTTCTTTTATGGCGCCCGTTAATTCTTTTTTGAACAATAGTGCTCGCTACTGTCACTGTTCTGCTTCCACCGCTAGTACTACCACCAATTGTGCCTCCAATCAGCCGTCTTTGCTTGTTTTTTCAGGTATGTTATCCCTCTTTATCCATTTACACCCACACACGCACTAAAATATTTGAAAGTTAATTTGTTTGTTTTCAAGATAAGGTAAAACTGAAGGGGAAATGGGATTTGTAATGTGGGGATTTCATTCGCGTTTGGTGTTGTTTTGGACCTCCCATAAGTACCAAATTGATCTTTTTATCGAAGAACTAAAGCCCATGAAAATTTCGTTTGTTTTGTGGTTATTCTGTTCTTGTTGCCATGATTGTAAAATATTAGAATTCTGGGATTAGTATAGTCGTTCCAAAACGTTGAAGAACGAAATCCTTTATTAATCAATTAAATCATACGAACTATTGAAGAACATAAAAAAAAAAAAAATGAAACTTTGATGCTACATTTCGTCAGAAATTTCTGAAATCAATATATAATTCAATCCATATGTACATTGCTATTTTCTCAATGGTTGTAAAATAAATTGAATAGGGATAAACGTGTTTGAAATTTTATGCTGAAATATAGTTTCCTTGTTGAAATTTCGAAGTGAGTCATCATTGTAAGCGACAAAGGAATTAAACTAGAAATCACAGAAAAGGAAGTATGGATGGCTCATAGGAAACAGTAACCTTTTAATTTACCCGCTTGGCCTAGATAATTGATTCTTGGTTCGCATAAACATTCAACTACTCAAGTAGTCTGTAGATGCAAATGAAACTGATTGGAACTTATCTTTTTTTTATCATATCCCGTTCTATGAAATTTGTACATCAGTAGAAAATAATGTGATTAAGCATTGATGGAAATTTTAAGACTTTGGACTTTGCATATAGTTCATGATTGGTATGCAGAAATGTTTCACTACTTGCACTTGTCATTCCTTTTGTTACTTAGTCCATTTAGTTAGAGCATTAAGTGCTGGTAATCCCTTTGCACAGGAATTTCTTTCATAATTTTAATGAAAAAGGAATCCACCGCTAAATATTTAGTGATGCAATCATCTAGCGGTCAAACAGGCCTTCAACACGTAACCTTTTGCCCCTTTTTTTAGAGTGATGACAAGTAAGCGGTGGATTTTGGAACTTTGTCAATCATACTGCGTACCTATATCAGTAATTTTTTAGAACGTGATGTAATGATTATCTGCTATTCACTTGCAAGTGCAGTGATAAAATTTCCGGCCTGTATGATTCTAATGCATGTTACATTGCATGGGAAAGTGTTGCCGTATCTATTTTAGACTCTTTGGCACCTCCGGACCATTAGTTCTCTAGTTTGGTTTATAGATTCTTTAATAAATGTAACTATGATACATGTGAGTTTCATCACTCTGATTATCTAAAAACTGATGTGGAAGCTCTCATTGTTATTGTCACACTTTACCTTTTCAGATGTCACAAAACTTTGCTCCATTTCTAGAAGCCAAACTAATTTTATCTTATTTTCCCACTTTATCCACATACAAAAATAAGTTCTTAGAATTTAAAGCAATTGCTATGCATCACATACTTGAAATTTGAAATTCAAAATTAGGTAAATAGTAAAAATGCAACTCAAATGTTAAAGTCATGACAATATACTTGAAAGTTCTCTCTCTCTCTCTCTCTCTCCCCCCCACCCTCCCTCCTTGAGATCAAGCAAAAATGATTGGATGGAGGGTGTGTAATTTTCGAGATGCATATGGGTGCAAGATTTTCTAACGTATTTGGAGATTTAGGCTATTTTTACCAGTATCTTTAGTATATATGTCAAGCTTGCAGTTAGTAAGATACATTATTTGCAAGGTTTGTATTCCAAATATTCAACGAGTAGTTTTCTGTCGAAGACTATCATTGACCCAAAGTCCAGAATGGCAGATATGCATGGTAACAATGGGTTATGTTCTATAACGTCTTAGGAACTGTGAGGCACTTCACTATGTGGAACTCTAAACTTCAATCCTACATACTGTTTCTGCAGAATGTCTGTCTTAACTGGAAACCTATCGTGGTTCCTGTGGAACTGTTAACAACTTGCTGGTGCTGCAGGGGGAACTGCCTTTAATGGTGTTGTGGAAGAGCTTAAGAATTTAACAACTTGTGTGGCTCATGTACTCCCTGTTTCTGATGATGGAGGAAGCACCGCTGAGATTGTTCGTGTTCTTGGTGAGTTCTACAGCTACAATTTAAACCTTCTGTTTCAGCTATCTTCTTGTTTCTTGGGGCTTTTGTCCATTGATTGCTGTCATTGGAAGGGCTGCTGGTTCTCAGGCTGGCTTTTGGTGATTTAGCTAAACCCAACAAAATCTCAATGGTGCTTTCGAATCAGTCAATGCTATTAAATACTATTGATTAAACAGTAGTGTATGACGTAGCATATTGACATTTCCGAGAACCTAAAGTAGGTTAAAGAAGTACCAGTTTAAAAGTTACTTTTACCATAGTATTATTTGATTTGCATGTAATTTTATGTTATCTTTCCTAGAATAAACTTTTTTTATGGGTATGTTCATAGGTGGTCCAGCTGTTGGAGACATTCGGTCAAGATGCTTGAGACTATCTGATCAAAGTACATCTGAGGCTCTTGCAGTGAGGACATTGCTAGGTCACCGATTACCTCTTGAGGCACAGAAAGCAAAATCAGAATGGTATTAAAATCAATCTAGATTGAATAATGCTTTCCTCCTACCTTAATGTTTTATAGGATTGTTTATCTTTTTTATCAACTAAATTGCCTGATAGGGCTAATCAATTTTGTGCTGTGATTAGTTTCCTGTGGCTTTCATTTATCTTATTCCTACAGTTTTCTTCGAAATCCTCCCATCTACTTGCTAGGTCTTACACTGTTTGGAGTAAAAAGTGCTAGTTTGCTAAGTTGAGAATTCAACAGGTATTCTATTGTGGAAGGGAATCATTCTCTGTGGATGGGTGTTTCAAAACCATATGGGGAAACTATTCGAGCTTTCTTGGTCTATTTCCAGGATCAGGTCTGTTGATATTGCCATGCCTATATTGATCACTCTTAGATTTATAACTGGAAGGTGTGTGCTCATGGTTATATGTAAATGTTCTAACCTTGAAATATTTCCACAAAATGTTGTTTTTGCTTTCTTTTACATGCCTCTTGTCTAAATCTCATTTTATCTAAGTTTTTTGAAATTTGTTAATTGTATGCAATTGGCCTTTAGCCTCCAGAACATGGTAAAATTTTATTTTTTTATGTTTGGTGGACATAGTAATGATGTCTTCAATTTGGTAAATGTTGGCAAAATGGGTATGAGGTATATTCTAATTAGCTTCTTTTTTTCAAGGGGTGTGGGCTAAAATGGTACGTTCTAATGGAAGCCGATGTTTATTATTATATTTGGGTTTTATTTATGGCTTAGCTTTTGTCAGTTTTTCACTCCACTTTTATTTCTGATACTCATCATATATGTGTGGTGAACACACTTATTTTTGTAGGTACTCAGGCGCTCGGAAGAGTCTTTCTGTTTCAGTAATGGGAGGTGCTTCACGACTAGTGGAAACTTTCCATTTGAATCTTATTGTACCATTTTAGCATCCATTACCAAGCTTCTTCAGTTAAAGTGCTAGATTGAGATTTATGTTTCAAAATTCCATCCAAGGGACATCTAATGCACAATTGAATAATATATGATGTTTGTGTTTTTCTGTGATGTATATGAATATACATGGAGAATGCCCAGGATTACTAGGAAATTATATTATTGCAATTTTTTGTACTAGTTTTGTAATTTAAATTGAGAACCAACCACTATTTGTTCACGTGCAATAATTTCTCCCTTCTAAATAAGCATTTTGATTTGAGGTTCCATGTTGTATTAACCAAAATGATATTAAATGGCTACACACATACACACACACACACGATAGACGTGAAAAATATTGATGAAATGTAGTCCGGCTTACCTTAAATGAAGTCGGAAACTCAACTGACTGAAGAGATGTCCTCAGGAGTGAGGTAAAACAGTAACACCTGGGATTCAAAAATGCTTATCTCAGGCTTATGCCACCAGGTTTAAAATAATGCGTGGGAATTGAAAAATGCCTACTTTGAGAAGTCACAAGAAATGGCCTCTCAATTCCAAATAAAATTGACATTCTATTTAGCATTCTACATGCTTAACATGATACAGTCAGTTCTATCATCACTTATCATTGAGTTTCTCTCTGGTTTACATTATACTGTAATTATTTTCTATTAGCTATTCCAATCCTGCTCTTCCCCCATACTTAAGTTGTTGTGAGAATTGTTAGCACGAGCTTGATTTTGTTGAGCCAGTCCATAATCGATTCTCTCTTGTCATGTTTGCAGCATTGGGAATTTTTTCTTTGCTGGAGCACGCATATTCTTTCAGTCTTTAGATGCTGCAATTTTTTTGTTTTCACGCGTCTCAGAAATTTCCTCTGAAAGCCAGGTCCTCCCTGTGATATCCACAAATGACAGGCTTACATTGGGCTGTGAATTGTTGGTATGTCCTTGTTTTAAATACAACACACTGTCTTGTGGAATGTTACTATATACGTATATCAAGCAGAAAATGGAGGAAGTGTTTGACATCAAAATAACAGAACCCTATAGTATTGAAGCGTGAAATTGTAGCATGTGATAAGGGTTATTAAGTTATTATTTTCTCTCGTTTTTGGTTGACATGAGGATGGCACCATAATACGGGGTCAAAATGAAATATCACATCCAAGCAATGGATCAATGGAACCCGTAAATAAGGTACGTTCTCCATTTATGATGGCTAGAACTTCTCATAACTATAACTATCATTATAATTTTTGTTACTTTTACGAAGGCATTGTCTCTCTTTTTAGTTGATAGCTTATCTAGAACTTTATTATTTAGTAATAGCTTGATTTGGGTTAAAAAAATTGTTTTAAAGAATTATGTAACCTATTGTTTCAACAAGATATGTAATGGGTATAATTTATTGCAGCAATTGCTAAGTTATTTATAAACGAAACTAACATAAATTCGACCCAATGATTTTGTTTACAGAGTAACTCTTCGGTTCCAGCCCTGCATTCAAGAATAAAACGGGTGTTTTATATGTCCAGTGAAGGCAACAATTTATTGCATGAGGTAATTGATGCTTCTTGTTCTTGTCAATTTGACATTAAGGAATGCATAGATAAGAAAAACAAACATTGTTACTAGAAAAAATGGAGAAGAAACTCAGTAAATTTGCGTGTAATTTTCTACTGTATGAACCTGAAGTAAGATGATTAAAATTTTCTACTGATTGCAATCTATTCTTCACTTTGGAAATTTTCACTTCAAAATTTACATTTCTAGTCAAGAGTCCTTAACTGAAAGGTGGAAGTCAATGTTTAAAAAGACTAAATCAAGTGTCGAGATGTTTTGCCTCTTTGAGCGGGGGTAAGTCTCAAGAAGCCCTCAACATAAAACCACTCGAATAATTTAAGACATCACAAGAATACGAAAATATATTCATAATAATTTTTAAACCATAAAATCCATAATAATAAAAAAAAAAAAAGGTTCAAAGTACCAAAGTATTGATCGCATAAAAAGAGCAGTAATCCACTCCTGGGGATTGTGTGACTGGTTATCTCATTTAACACATTTACGTGCTTTTATTGAGCAGGTCTTTCCAAATGCAAATCCAACTGTCTTAGAACAGCTTAGGGGTGTGGACTGCATTATCTTTGCCATGGGATCACTATTTACTTCCATATGCCCTTCCCTGGTAACAATCTGAACCATATTACTACATATGCTGTACCATATAACAATTCATTTATCCATTGATTGTGTCACATGCTCTAGTACAAATGAGTTATTGTAAAATGGTTCTAATTTTCATTATTCAAATTGTATTAGCAAAAATCAGTAAAAAATTTTTTTTGATTATTTGAATGAACCTATGATAATTTGGTTCCATTTGCAACATGATTTCATTTTTATTTGTTTCAGCCTTTGAAAATACATTTTAACCCGTCTTATACAAGACTATTACATGTAATGTAGAAAAGCTAAAAGCACATGACGTGCTATTTCTTAGAAATTAGCAGTTCAGTTTGAGGTAATGAAGTGTGGAAAAAAAAAACCTACATTTTCAACATTTCGAATAGAAGCTCCGACCATTTTTTGCTTTCGTGGTTTCTCCATTGACACTTGAACCTTCTCCGTTACCTTATGTTCTTTCTTAGCTGGAAACCCGTGTGAATTTCTATCAAAAACCAATATTAAGCATGGTCCTTCTTGCCTGTGGTGCAAAGAGCAGAAAATTTATAATCCAATTTTTAGTACATTTTCTGGATCAAGTCATTGTTCAATAGCCTGTTCCGAAGCCTGAGCACTACGAGAAACTCTAATTTTAACTCATTGTTGGAATCTGTTCTCTTATAGCTTGTGCTCCATTTTCAGGTTCTACTCGGAATTGGGGAAATTATTTCTTCACGCACTTGTCCCAAGGTGATATTTTTTTATCTTACTGGTGACCCTGTTTTGAGATTAGAAAAGCTGATAAATAGTATTCAGTCATTCTTCCATTGCTTACTAACAAATATGCTATGATCTTTTGAGTCGTACTTCACTCTGCATAGGATCCTTTTAACTCAGTTATATGCCTCTAGCAGGATTTTTGTATTTTCTTCTACTATATATATTAAATTTTAATTCATCCCTTGTCAGGTGCTTTTTTTGAACGGTACTCATGACAGAGAAACTAGTGGCTTCACGGCTTCTTGCTTTGTGACTGCTATTTCGGATGCTTTAAATCGATCTTATGGAGATCCACACAACAGACTTAAAAATCCTGTAAGTAGTTTGAGGCATATAGTAGAAGTGTTTGCATATAAAAAGCTTTCAAAATACAAGCTATCTTGTTTTTTAATTATTTTAATCGGTGGACATTATTGGGTCCTCACCTAAGAGATGTTAAGGAGATCATATGCAAATAGAAAAGCAATCTAATTGTTTACTATTAAGAAGTATGGGGGAAGGGAGGATTGGAAATATACTTTAGATAGTGCTTTCCATTCTTCATGCTGTGAAAGGGTAGAGAAAACTATTGAGTATAATATATAATAGGTGAAAACGTCTTTTGCAGCATTTAGTCTGGCATGTTTTATGACATCTTTCAAATGGTAGTGGAGACTCGGAGAAATATGTGTTACTTAAAATGGTTCATTTCCCTTTGCAGCCAAATGAATACATCAATACAATTTTTGCGCCCAAAGGTTGTCAAATTCCTGTAGATGTTGATTGTCTGGCCGCCCAAGGGATCTTTCACATGGTATGCTCGCATTTTGCAATTTTCTTGGGGGCACCATAGAAGTATAATGTCAGTTGAGCGTTTATTAAAATATTACATCAAAAGAGTTCCTTGTGTAGATGTGAATGCCATCCTATCTTCGACACAAGTACGATATATCTTGGCACTAGAATTATTGTTATCCAGAAATTGCTGTTATATGGAATCTTTGCGCCCCTTTTCTCTTCTTCTTCGTTCCAAGAGTAAGGCTTGGTGATGAATACTTTAAATAAGACTTAGAATATATTACTGGAGTTCTTGCAATTAATTTTTTTCACTTTAACTGGACGATTTTTGAAATCTCTATCTGTAGAGAAGAAAGTGAAAAATAATGTCTAAATCTGCAATATCCTCATTAACCAGAAACCTTCCTGAGCTTCAAGTATAAATCATGCATGACTAAGTTACCCCACATTCTCTTTAGAGTATCCTAAATCTGTGATATTGCCAAACTTTTTCTTGAAGATTACATGACCCTTTCCAGGTGATTTATTTAGTTGTTCAGTCTTATATAAGTTGCACTGGCTTTTTTTAAGCAGATTATTGTCTGCAAAGTTTTTCGATAAATTCTAAAATACTGTTTTGTTAGTATAAATATATTAGTTTCCTTACAAGAAACATAATTACAACTTGCACAGATCAATTACCCCTATAAGCAGTTTAAGTATATACAGCAATCAATGGAGCAGCCTCTTCAGGATTAAATCCTGCAAGCTTTTCTTGAGCTTCCCTATTCAATTTCTCAGAAAACTCTCTTGATTTATCTATTCGATATTTTATTTTTCCTTCTTGTTTTTTCGTCGTCTTGCTTATGTTTTTTGTGCGGATAGCAGTCTAAAAGTTCATACGGGGATGTCTGCTGGGGCTAGGGCAGGAGATAGGTACAATCTCCTACTAGAGAAACCAAAGATAGATAATCCTCTTTCTCTACCATTTTAAGGATTACTGTCGAATTCTAGTAGCACTCATCTATTGTACTTAACTGTTTCACATCACAATTGAAAGCCTTTTGAATTCCCTGTCTAGTTATCAATCTACAAGGTACATAATCTGTGGCTGTTTATTATACGATTGCATTCCTCTTCAATCACCACTCTGCATTATGTCATCAAAAGGATAAGCTTGCACTTGCTTTGTAAAGAGCATGTGCAATTGATGTAGTGCTTGTTTTCTTGTTATGTTGTATGCTTCATTTATCTGTGCTTTTGTGCTCATTTTGGTTTATTGAAATGTTGTAGGTTACTGTTGACTCTGTTCATGATTCAAAGGGAGGTATATTGTTTGATCCTAAATCTTTAATACAAGCTCTATCCAATCTGTTAACTGGATGCAAAAGGATGAATGTGTCTGGAATTTGATCTATTTTTGAATTCCTGATGATTGCCAAGAACCAGCAGAAGGGTTTACACCTAGTCATAGTATCTTTTCCCTATTCGTTCCTTTTCACTGAGGTACAGGTTTGTATACTGGAGACCTTGTACTTCTAGTTTCGTCTATTGATGTACTAACTGAAAATTTAATGGGACATTGGTGGAATCAGAAACTGTTGCTCGATCCAACTTCCTGATCTGTTACTACATTTGATTGGAGGATAGGTGTGGGTATACTCCTTCGACTTGATCAATTTTTTATTAATCAGCCCCAAGTTCATGCATTGAGTTGTTGGTTGATTCAAGATGCTGAACCATGCGTAGCTAGGTTGAAAAAAAAATAAAAAAAATCATATGCTTTCGTTATTTCTGATTATTATTTTATGTGATTATCTAATTCAGAATGTAATTATAAAGCTTCTTGTTTACCTGTGTTCACTGCACATGCCTCTCCATTATGGTATGGATGCTCCTGACAGACATGGATTGAGAAATGAATGCAATGGTAATAACCATAGCAGTGTGTCTATATTGTAAAACATTTGCAACTAGTTTGAAATAATTAAAAGATCATGTTGCCTAATTTTGACTCGTTCGTTTCTAATCTGGTCGAATGGAGACAGACCAGACAGGTTGTTGGGTTGCCAGCCCAAGCACCCAGTTCATTCTGTTTCTCACTACAGTGGTTCCATATCTGACATGACACAAGCTGTGCTGGGCCGGCACTGGCTGTTTCCAGGGCAGCTTGTGTCGGGCATCGTTGGCTTCGGCTGAGCCATCCATCTCACAAGCTAGCTGTTATGGATTGAAGTCCCGTTCTTGTAAACCAGCTGCGTGTTCTGAAACTTTCAGTTCCAAATGAAGCACTCCACTATTTATTATTAAAGTGAAACCCATTTCAACTATATGGAGGTGTTTTCTTTCGAACACCTTATTTATACAGTTTCATTTTGTATTTTACTTCTCAATAGCTTCTTTTCAGCAATGATGTAAACTAAGCTTCCCCATCGAGAAATTTATAATTATTCTTTGAAAGGTAATGAAATCCAAAATTAATGATACTTCTAATAGGTTATTTTTATTAGCAATCAAAGTAATAAATTATTAAGTTTACACTTTCACCAGTCCATTCTAGCATTCATATCATCCGATAAAGATAACGATCAAAAAGAAAAATAAGAATAATGTTACTTGTACATAAGTAGTTACATATAAATGAAGTGTCAAGAAGAGCACTAATAAAGTTTTTCTTTTTTATTTGGTTGAAAAAATTATGATCCAATTATATATTACTACATTATGTGTATGTGAACCTAATATGTACATGTAGCACAACTGAAAAAAATAAAGGATAAAGCTACTTTACCAGAAGGATTTGACAGAAAACTTGACTTAATTGTATGTGGCAGTAGATGATTGAATGAAAAAGTTGACTATATCAAATTATAGAATGTCACGTGGTATTATGTCAAGTTCTATGTTCATATAGCATGATTAAAAAGTAAAAGGCCGGGTTTGAACTATGCCTAGTTAAACCATTTATATATTTTTTGTTCAGATGGTGGGGTAAGATCCAAATAGTAGAAATAAAAACGCCAGAGAATTAAAGTGCAAAACATAGAAAGAATGGCATTCGAAACTAATGGATTAGCGTCCACGGAATTGAGCTCTGATTGTCCATGCATTCATAACTTGCCGGGCTTTCCAAGGACACACGTAACTCTCTCTACATTGGTTTCAAACTTGAAATGCAGATTGAAGGATTTCTCTGCAGAACTACAAGTAGTCGTCTCGTATCACTCTCTCATTCATACCAGAAAAACCAAATATATACCAACCTTCCGGCTTTGTTATACTCAGCTTCAAAGAATGGCCTTGACACCAAGTTGGAAGCTTATTTTTGTTGCACTCTTGGTGTTGGAGATTTGGGCGTCTCAAGCCACAGTTCGTTCGTTAAATGATGCATCCATGGTTGAAGAACACGAGCAATGGATGGCTCGATATGGACGCGTGTATAAAGATAATGCAGAGAAGGAAAAGCGGTACAATATATTTAAGGTGAACTTTGAGTTCATTGACTCTTTCAACAGTGCTGGAACACGGCCTTACACACTAAGCATCAATCAATTTGCTGATTTAACGAATGAAGAATTTAGAACATCTCGTAATGGATACAAAATGTCCTCTTACAAAAAATCTACCGGGGAGACATCATTTAAGTACGCAAATGTGACAGCAATTCCTTCTAGCATGGACTGGAGAAAGAAGGGAGCTGTTACTGGAGTTAAGGACCAAGGCCAATGTGGTAAGTTAACCAACTATTCTTCAACTATTTCTGTCGTGCATTTTTTGGTTCTGGCACCAAATGTGTTGTTTATCTAATTATTTGAATGAAAATTATAGGATGTTGTTGGGCATTCTCAGCAGTCGCAGCCATGGAAGGAATTAACCAGCTCACAACGGGAAAATTGATTTCATTATCTGAACAAGAACTTGTGGATTGTGACACAAAAGGTGAAGATCAGGGATGTAATGGAGGCCTCATGGACGATGCCTTTGAGTTCATCCTCGGCAATCATGGCCTGACAACTGAATCTAATTACCCATACAATGGAGTTGATGGCACGTGCAACACTAAGAAGGAATCCTCCCATGCTGCCATTATTACAGGACACGAGGATGTTCCAGCCAATAGTGAGTCGTCATTGCTGAAAGCCGTGGCTTACCAACCAGTATCTGTTGCCATTGATGCTAGTGGATCCGCCTTCCAATTCTACTCAAGTGGAGTTTTCACTGTAGAATGCGGGACTGATCTAGACCACGGTGTTACAGCAGTTGGTTATGGGAAAACTCGTGATGGAACTAAGTATTGGTTAGTTAAGAATTCGTGGGGAACGAGCTGGGGCGAGAGTGGATACATTAGAATGCAGAGGGGTATTGATGCGGAGGAAGGCCTCTGTGGCATTGCCAAGGAAGCTTCTTATCCAACTAGTGATAGCGGTATTGCATGAAATTGATGTCAAGATGTAAGATGGATCTTATTTACCATTTCACCTCTGCTTATATAGATCCATGAATAGTTACTCATGCTCCTGATTGTGTATATTCATGTTGTATTGGAAACTCATTATGTAAATGAGAGATTCAATGCTTACTTATCCTTTCTTTTACTTCATGTATTTACTGAATCCAAAGTTCCCACATTATTTTCTAAAATATAATGCTGGCTACTCATAAAACTAAAACCAAGGATGGGATTAAAGAGTTTAAACCTTGAATTTCAGAATGCTGCTGAGAAATTTATCAACTTCAACCATGTTTAGATTTCAGAGAGTAGATAGATTAAATTCTTAACCATGCAACTGAGGGTATCAAAGAGCCTCTGGAGTTTCTGGATTGTAGTAGTTAATGAAGTCTACTCGAGAAGAGTTTTTGATTCATGTCAAGTATGAAATCAACGTTAAAATTAAATGAACCATATGGCATCGTTAACTGCATTTTTGCTTGGCAATCTGCATACCACAAACTCAGTCTAATGCAAATATTTTTCAATTTATATGATAAACAAGAGTAATGAAACAGATGAAACGAAAATTCCTTGTTCAGGAGCATTCACTTGCTGATTAGTCTTTCATTTCCCTGCTCCAGTCTTCTTCTTCCCTCTATTTGTGTCCTTATCTATAACAGATAATATGTGTTTAGCAACCAAAAATTTTCCATCATGAAGGCAAACATCAAGAATGGCCAGGCCTCTATATCATTTGTGTCATAAAAATCCAGAACTTGAAGTTTCTTTTGTTTTGTTTAACATGGAACCATAAAAAGTTTCAAAGTAGAATAGTATTTTGTCTGACAATTGTTTTTCCATCGTTGGAGGGTCTTTACCTCGTATAAGATTCAAAGGACAATCGCTGGAGCAGGTTTTCCTACTTGTCCTGGTCTGTAGAATGCAGTAAATCTTGTTGAAGAAATGACCCTTTGTCATGTATGATTTTAACTTACCCTATCGATGATATCGAATATTCGGAACAAGGTTAAAATAACCAAAATGCTATTTTCCAAATATACACAAATCCATAAATCCTATTTTCTGTACGACAGTTACATATCATCGCATCATAATATTAATTCAACAATCAATATTGAATTATTGAGATCAGATTTAATTGTCTACTAAAAAATCATTTGATGTCATGATCATGCCCAAATATGCAACGTATTCCATATTTCAAATACATGTTCTTCGTTATTATCAAAATAAAATGTTCGCTTTTATTTACCAATTGTGAATGAAAAAAATTAGATCAAACTATAAATTGTTTTTTTTCGTACTAAACAACTTATGCACTCGATTTATAATATCAAAATGATCTATAAACAAATACAAGCTCACATTTATACAATTAATGTATAAAAAATAAATAAATTAATATTTTATTTCAAAATATTGCGAGTAATAAGTTAAACCAGCATGAAACATTTGCTCACTAAAATCCAAAATATTGAAAAAAAAAAAAAAAAAACCTAATCAATGATCCAGTTAAAAATTGAATATAATGAAGCAGCGGCCACGGAATTGAGCTATAATTTCCCTGTCATCCCCAACTTACCGGGCTATCCAAGGACTTTGAGATGCAGTTTTAGGTAATATTTTGTAGAAGAATGAACTCCATGAATTTCTTCTATATATACCTGTCTCTCGAATGGATGCAGTACAACATTTCATCAGATAATTAAATTCAAATACATTAAAACTTTCCTACTCAAAAGAATGGCTTTAGCTCCCAGTTGGAAGCTTGTTTTTATCGTAATGCTCGTGTTGGAGATGTGGTCGTCTCAAGCCATAGCTCGTTCATTGCAAGACGCATCCATGGTTGAAAAACACGAGCAATGGATGACACAATATGGACGCCAGTATAAGGATAGTGCAGAGAAGGCAATGCGATACAAAATATTTAAGGAGAATGTAGAGTACATTGACACTTTTAACAAAGCAGGGACTCGAGCTTACAAACTTGGCATCAATAAATTTGCAGATTTGACAAACAAGGAATTTCAGGCATCTCGTAATGGATACAAAATGTCCACTTACCAAAAGTCACCTAAAGCGTCATCATTTAGGCATGAAAATGTGACTGCAGTTCCATCGAGCACGGACTGGAGAAAGAAGGGAGCTGTTACTGGTGTCAAGGACCAAGGCGAATGTGGTTGGTTAACAAACTATTCTTTAACGCAATTCTTTGTTATATATGTTCTGCTTCTAACTATATTTTTATGTGTTTATCTAACTATTGGTACGTAAACTATAGGATGCTGTTGGGCATTCTCAGCTGTTGCAGCCACTGAAGGAATAAACCAGCTTTCAACGGGAAAATTGATTTCATTATCTGAACAAGAACTTGTGGATTGTGACACAAGTGAAGATATGGGCTGCAATGGAGGTCTAATGGATAATGCGTTTGAGTTCATCATCAAGAATCACGGACTTACAACTGAATCTAATTACCCATATGCCGGAACAGATGGCACATGCAACAGCAAGAAGGAATCCTCCCATGCTGCCAAGATTACAGGACACGAGGATGTTCCAGCCAATAGCGAGTCAGCATTGCTAAAAGCTGTGGCTAAACAACCAGTATCTGTTGCTATTGATGCTAGTGGATCAGACTTCCAGTTCTATAAGAGTGGAGTTTTCACTGGAGAATGCGGGACTGATCTAGACCATGGCGTCACAGCAGTTGGTTTTGCGACAGCTAGTGACGGTACTAAGTATTGGTTAGTTAAGAATTCTTGGGGAACAAGTTGGGGTGAGAATGGATACATTAGAATGCAGAGGGACATTGATGCTGAGGAAGGACTCTGTGGCATTGCCATGCAAGCTTCTTATCCAACGGCATAAAACATCAAGATGTCGTCTCACACTTAGTAGTTATTTCCATCATGACTTCGTCATTTCACCTTGTGTATATCTGTTGTCAAATTACCTGCTCATGCTTCTGTAAATGAAAACTGTAATGAAATTTATATTAAAATGATAGGCAATGATTGCCAGTGGTTTGCATTATCTCTATCAAATGATAATTCCAATGTGTACATAAAGAATATAATTAAAGAACTTCGTACAAGGGAATTCCATCAGCAATAGACCATTGTGTATAATGAACCATAGCTTTCAGGGAACTGAAAAGGTGAATGATTTTAACTGGGTTCCTTTTTCAAATAATCCAACTTCAGGAATGTATTTATGTTCTTGACAGTGTAATGTAGCAGTTGACTTTATGGTAAATTGCATTGTATTAAAGAAGAAAAAGAAATTAAAATTGTATTCATTGTACAACGAGTCCGATCAAACATACTCGAACTATTCAATGCACCTAAAATTGTTATACCTGATTACTCTGTATTACAACTTAGATTAACAGTAAGTACTTAAAAATAAATTATGATGCCAAAATATCAGGTACTAGCTAGACAGGGTACACTAGACTCCTCAAAAAACTTGAAACATTGGCAGTAATTAGATAATTGATATGAAAGTTATTGACAGTGTTGTAAAAAACGTAAAACGTGGTTAAGCGTGGAGGCGAAACTTCAAACATTACGAGCTTAAGTGAGCCTAGGAAAAAAAAGCTTTTTTTTTTTAATTTTTAATACAATTTAAAATTTTCCCTGGATCCTGTGCTCCCCTACACCAATCTTTAGCTGCTGATGTCAAAGCTCTCCATGAAATCTGCTACCATGCAGCACTCCTAGCATTGTGGAATCGTCTATCTTCCGTGGATCAACGAAGAACACTTTGTTCTCCACAGACTGGAACTCCAATCAACTTCTCTCGATTTTCAGAACTCTGACCAGATGTAGAGGAAAGGAAGTTTGGTATTTGAATTATAGGAACGATGTTTTTCTACCAAAACAATGAAAGTAGATGAAGGTTGAAAGATAAAAAAGAATGAATCTCTCACACATGAAACTCTCTCAATGTTCAACCTTCACAATTACGTTCAAATATATTTTAGTATTTATAGGTAGGTTAGAAAAGTAATGACATGAGAAAAGCCTTTGAATCGCGAAATAAAAATTTTTCGGACAATACTGTCGCTCGAGTGAGGGCTCAGCGACGTCGAGCGACAGCATATCGCTTGAGTGAAGGAGGGGTGACAGTCTATCGACGATGTTTCTACTTTTGTAGCTCGAGCCAAACATTGACGACAGCCTAGCGAAAATTCGCGCTGTTTTTCCTCCTTTTGCCATTCTCGAACTCCAGACCTAAAAAACCTATTTTCATATAATTGCATATTACTCATTGACTTTTTACTACAATTAAGTGTGTGGAAAACAGTATATACAATAGTTCAAGCAATTCAGATAAATTAGACAGTTAATGAATCAATTAGAGTTTTTCAGTTTTACTATGCAAGCCAAATCAAGACGTAGTAACAATGCAACCCAAACATACCAGGTAGACACCGTTGGGTACAAATAATCCCTACTAATGAAAGTCAAACCCGAATGAATTTTAGGACATGAAAACGAGCTCAATTACATAATGAGTTTTCTTTTCTTCCCCTGAATTTGAACATATAATTTTTGTATTATTTTTTCTCGTAAATAACATCGTATGTGCTGACTCTTGTCCATTAAGCGACTAAATTGACCCCGTAGTGAACTTTAGGTCGGTTAACCCAAGTCATATAACCATAGGCACCTGGTTAAGAGAAACCCCTCGGGTTTAATTACTCGAGTCAAATAGGTTTCGAACAAAAGTATAAGAGGAATAATTTTTTTTACAATGCAGAGAGACTCATCACGAGTAAAGGTCATCTAAATGTAGGTCAATTTATTTTCGAGGTTACCCTACCAACACGTGATTGCCATCCCAAATCTCACACATGTGGTTCAGACTTACTCACAAGATCATAGTGTGTGCACATCAAAAGATTACATGATGACACATATACGCAATACTCTACATTAAATCGAACCAAGCAATGGAAATAACAGTGTAAAACAAGTAAATGCTTACTTGGTCACACATGCCACGTTTAAAATTATCACGGCGTGTCGTTTGCCAAAAAAATATTTTTGTATTTTTCCTATGTTTCAGTTTTTTTAAACCAATACTTAAAACAAATAAATGCATAAAAATAGAAATAACAGAAAATACCATAAAAAATAAATGGGATGCATGCATGAATGAATGGATACAATGAACTGCACATGTATCCACCTAAATGTCAAATCATGATGAAATATGAATGCCCTTATCGTGAAGAGCATGACCATCTTTACGACCTTCCAGGTCACTCCTCTTAACCCAGACTTTTTTAAAAGTAGAAGTTAATTGAGTTAACCGAGTCATCATCTCTGTTAAGTGGCTAACTTGATTGGCAAGAACGTTAGCCTTGCTCGTGAAATCCTAATTCTTACTTCTAGTCACACAGTTACCACACCTAGGTCTAGTGTGTCCCAATGTACCACAGTGATGGCAAGTGGGAATGAATCTAGGTTCAAACCTACTCGGTGGCTGTTGTCGAAACGTAGGACGATTGACCCTACGCTGTTTGGTAGGCCTCGATCCTATGACATGCTCTCCTTCAAGTTTAGGATAAGCAATCTCACGAGCTTTGTTAGTGGTAGGAACGAACGTGGTCTTGGATGTACTAGCAGTAGTATCATGGTTATCAACATAACCCAGACCATGCTGATTTCCAGCAGGCTTGTTCATCCCAAGCAGATTGTTCAGTTTCTACGAGCCACTCATAAACAAATGGAGTTGAGCACCAGATTTATCAAGATCAGTAGTTAATGATTTAACTTTAATTTTCAAGTTTTCATTTACCAGCTCCAATTCACTTAATTTTCTAGTCGAGTCCTGAAGGTCACTTAACAGTTTTTCTCGTTCAAGTTCAAGCTTGTTCACCTTTTTCAAGACGACTTTGTTGACCTTCTTAATTTTGAGAATCTCCTCAAACAATTCATGATAAGACTCGTGAATGTCGATTTCATCATCAGACTCTTCTTCGGACTGTTCACATTCATCCTCTTTTTCAACCTTCTCAATCTCACGGTCAGATTCAATTGTAGCAATCGAGGTGAAGGCCATGAATTTTTAATCATCCTCACCATCAGTAGTCGCATTCTAAGAACCAGAATCTGACTCTTCATCACTCATGGTCACGGCTAAAGCCTTACGGCATTATTTACCCGAACTCCTCTTCAAATTAGGACATTCACTCCTAATGTGACCATACCCCTTACACTCATGCTATTGGATAGATTGAGATTTCTTAACGGGAGTCCTAGAGGTGTATTTCTCACGTCTACCTTTTGAGAGTTTACTAGGGACCTCACTATTTTGCTCTAGAGGCTTTCTCCTGTTCCTCATCACCTTCTGGAATTTTTTAACGAAATAAGCAATTCCGTCGTCCCTGAGGGTAGTATTAGTAGACTTGCTCTCTTCTTCACTAACAGTGTTCTTGGCGATGGATTTAACTCTCTTAGGTTGTGAGATATTGAGTTCATACGTTTGAAGTGATCCTACGAGTTCTTCAATCTTAACAGAATCCAAGTCATTGCTCTCTTCTATCGCAGTGACCTTAGGTCTAAACCTCTCGGGCAGTGATCTTAGGACTTTTCTAACAATTTTAGACTCGGGGATCTTTTCACCTATATTAAAGCTAGAGTTAACTATATCATTCAGCTTCGCATAGAATTTATCGAACGATTTATCGTCGTTCATTATAATCTTTTCAAACTTAGTAGTCAACATTTGCAGTTTTGAGTTTTTAACAGTTTTGGTACCCTCGTATGTGGTTTATAATATATCCCAAACTTCTTTAACAGTTTCACACATTGATACTCTCCTAAATTTTTCAACAGACACAACTATGAATAGGGTATGAATACCCTTTCTGTTCCAATTACACTCATCTAAGTTCGTTTTAGTCCATAGTGAGATATCAGTGGATGTGACTACACCAGTAACAGTTGTTGCAGGCGGAGCCCACCCATTTTGAACGCTAATCCAAATACGTTCATCCAACGCTTAAGGAAAGCTCTCATTTGAACTTTCCAGTAAGCAAAATTTCTTTCGTCAAAGAACGGAGGCACAGACAGTGATTGACTCATCTAGAATATATAAAAAGGGTCAGGAATCGATTTAAGACTCTGATACCAAATGAGATTTACGCAGCTCGACCCTAACAATACCTAGAGGAGGGTGAATATGTATATTATGCTGAATTAAAATATTATAACAAATTAGCAACACGTCACCAATTGTTATCTCTAGATGGTTAAACAATCACGTCAGATTAATCCTATGTTTGAATATCGCAAAGTAATATAAATAATAAATAAAACAGTAAATCAACACACGATATGATCACGGAGAAATCCAACTGGAAAACACTCCGGACACTTTGCCAGTCAATCCACTATAAACGATTTTCACAACTTATAGTCTATCAGACTAGACGTTCCGTACTATCTAATTTGCCGGCTGCACTCCTTACAGCTCTCCCTGGATCATGTGCTCCCATACACCAATCTTTAGCTGTTATTGCCAAAACTCTCCATGGAATCTGCTACCCTGCAGTACTCCTAGCCTTGTGGAATTGTTTATCTCCCGTGGATCAATGAAGAACACGTTCTTCTTCATAGACTGGAACTCCAGTCAACTTCCCTCGATTCTTAGAACTCGACCAGATGTAAAGGAAATACAGTTTGGTATTTGAATTATAGGAACGATGTTTTTCTCACCAAAACAATTAAAGTAGATGAATGTTGAAAGATAAAGAAGAATGAATCACTCACAGATGAAGCTCTCTCAATGTTCAACTTTCACAGTTACGTTCAGATGTATTTTGATATTTATAGGTAGGTTAGAAATGGCCGATGAAAAAGCCTTTAAATCGCGAAATAAAAATTTTCCGGACAACACTGTGCTCGAGCAGGGCTCAGCGACAGTCGAGCGACGTCATGACGCTCGAGCGAAGGAGGGACGACAGTCTAGTGACGATATTTCTGCTTTTGTAGCTCGAGCCAAACCTTTGCCATTTTTCCTTCTTTTGCCATGCTCGAACACTAGACCTAAAAAACCTATTTTCATATAATTTCACATTACTCTTTGACTTTTTACAACATTTATGATTAAGTCCCTTTTATTTACAGAATTGTCAATTACATAATTAAAAACCTAACAATTATTACTGAGGGAAGAATGTATTTTAAATAGTGATATGTTAGGAAATATGTGGTTAAAAAGTAAGGAAACATTATTGATTTTATTGAAAATATTATGTTATTAAAGAATGTGTGGTTGAAAATGAGTTTTAAAAAAATGTATTTTGAAATAA
Organism: Fraxinus cuspidata; assembly: GCA_903798385.1. Lineage (NCBI taxonomy): Eukaryota > Viridiplantae > Streptophyta > Magnoliopsida > Lamiales > Oleaceae > Fraxinus > Fraxinus cuspidata. Next base: position 55,435 of record CAIGRP010119353.1, read on the forward strand.
TGTGTGTCAAACAGAGGAATATTTAATAATTCCTACAATTAGTCAATTATATAATTTTCAAGTTTTTGAAATGAAAAAATTAGAATATTTTTCATAATTTCAAATTTTAAGTAGACAAATCATACATAATAGATTTATAGGAGCTTTATATATGCTTTTAGAGTTTGCAACAAAATAATGAGTATCAAGATTATAATTACATAATGTAGATGCTCCATAGCTTAAATCTTATTTAACTATTTAGATAAAGTAATTTTAAACTTTTTTTATAGATAAAATTTTTAAAAACTTAAATTAAAGTCAAATGAAAAGGTTTTTTAAATTAAAATTAATTAATAATCTAAAATCAAATAAAAGGGTTTTTTTTGAAAAAAAAAAAGATAAAAAAAACTAATAAAATGCGCTTAGGGAAGACGAGGGAGAGGAATGAAAAAATTCGATTGTTTAAGAATTGGAAAAAAAAAGCGTCAAGACGCGAAGCAATGCGTTTTGCCCGAGTTTCGAGTTTAGGCGGTGCTTAGGGACACGTCTAGGCAAGCTTTTTAGAATAACGTTTATTGGTAAGACTTTTAATCAAAGGCTTTAGTTTATACTAATAGAGTATTTCCGTAATAATATTATTGTTTTTGGTTTCTTTTCAATGTTTTGGTTTTTATTCCCGAATGGGAGCTACATCGATGAAAATGGAAAGAAAACGAAAAGAAGTTTGAATTTGAAGCAAAGCAAAAGAGTCTAGACCCGAGCTTTCATGAATTTGATGATAGAGATGGAAAAAACATGTTTAGGGTGCACTGGGAAATTCAAGTAAGAGAAAGGAAGAGATGGTCAAAAATGAAATTAGAACGAACATTTTTCCTATTTAATTCTTTTTTTGTGCGGAGGGCATTTTGGAAAAACGCACAAACCTCAAGGACAACAGCACAGCCCTTTAAAAATTCATTTTTCTAGCTTATCTTGTATTTTCTTTCATTTTCACAAAATGTGATAAATTGTTGTGTGCTGATGATGATGTAAGCCTAATTAAGTCCAAGATTACGTTTGTATGATCTTGTTTTAGTTTCTAAACAATTACTTGATGTTTGACTACTAGTTATAGAGTTAAATGATTTCTTCTTATTTAGCCAATTTTAAGATCAGTTTGAGAATCACATTGAAATCGAGAGGTGAAATGCGTGTTTAGTTCTCGTAACATAGATTTTGAAGGGAATAGAGATATATTGTTATGGTTTGTGTGATCATGGATGATGTTGGTTGTGATTGACACTTTATTTTGTAATTTTTAAATCTCGGAGATAGAGATAATTCGTACATCATAATAAGTTTGAGTCTACTCGAGAGGAATTGTCGAACATTGACGGAGCGTAAGTCGTCCATATAAGTAAATATAAACTAGAACGTGATCACAGAAATTAAAGTGGATAATTAAGGAGAGTCAAAATCCTAGTACTTTCTCACTTTCGAATTTTCTCTAAACTAATTTTGTCAGTCTCTTTAATTTTATTAATTGCTTGCCAATTGATTAGTTTGTTAAAATGATCAAACTAATTTATGTATTTTTAAACAATTCAATCTACACAAATAGGCCAACCTTCAGAGGACTCGACTTTATTAATTGTTTATGACTCGTGCACTTGCAGTATTAATGCTGAAAATGAGTAAGAAAATGCAGTAAGCAATTGATACGACTTAGTTTCTTATTTTATAATAATAAAGCATCAGCCACGGAATTAATTGAATGATTTTATCAATAATAAAAAAATAGATCGTCGGGACATAAAGCATGATTTTATTAATTGAATGTAATGAAGCAGCGGCCACGGAATTAAGCTATAATTTCCCTTTCATCCACAACTTGCCGGGCTTTCCAGGGACTTTGAAATGAAGCAAGATGATATTTTTGAAGAAGAAGAAGAAGAATTCTATAAATACCTGTGTCTCCCTGATGGATTGCACAACACATTTCTTCAGATCATTAAATTCAAATACATTAAAACTCTCCTACTCGAGAGAATGGCTTCGAATCCGAGTTGGAAGCCAATTTTTGTTGCAATTCTGGTGTTGGAGATGTGGGCATCTCAAGCCATAGCTCGTTCATTGCAAGACGCATCCATGGTTGAAAAACACGAGCAATGGATGACACGATATGGACGCCAGTATAAGGATAGTGCAGAGAAGGCTATGCGATACAAAATATTCAAGGAGAATGTGGAGTACATCGAGACTTTTAATAAAGCAGGGACTCGGTCTTATCAGCTTGGCATCAATCAATTTGCTGATCTGACAAACAAGGAGTTTCAGGCATCTCGGAATGGATACAAAATGCCATCTTTCCTAAAGTCGCCTGAAGCGTCGTCATTTAGGTATGAAAATATGACCGCGGTTCCAACGAGCATGGACTGGAGAAAGAAGGGAGCTGTTACTGGTGTTAAGGACCAAGGCCAATGTGGTAGGTTAACTAATTTTTAACTCAATTCTTTGTTATGTATTTCCTGATTCTAACATCGAATCTGCTGTTTATCTAACAATTTTTACAAATACTATAGGATGTTGCTGGGCTTTCTCAGCTGTTGCTGCCTCTGAAGGAATAAACCAGCTTTCAACAGGAAAATTGATTTCATTATCTGAACAAGAACTTGTGGATTGTGACACAAGTGAAGATATGGGCTGCAATGGAGGTCTAATGGATAATGCGTTTGAGTTCATCATCAAGAATCACGGACTTACAACTGAATCTAATTACCCATACGCCGGAACAGACAACACTTGCAACAGTAAGAAGGAATCCTCCCATGCTGCCAAGATTACAGGACACGAGGATGTTCCAGCCAATAGCGAGTCAGCATTGCTTAAAGCTGTGGCTAAACAACCAGTATCTGTTGCAATTGATGCTAGTGGATCAGACTTCCAGTTCTATAAGAGTGGAGTTTTCACTGGAGAATGCGGGACTGATCTAGACCATGGCGTCACAGCAGTTGGTTTTGCGACAGCTAGCGACGGTACCAAGTATTGGTTAGTTAAGAATTCTTGGGGAACAAGTTGGGGTGAGAATGGATACATTAGAATGCAAAGGGACATTGATGCTGAGGAAGGACTCTGTGGCATTGCCATGCAAGCTTCTTATCCAACGGCATAAAACATCAAGATGTCGTCTCACACTTGGTAGTTATTTCCATCATGACTTCGTCATTTCACCTTGTGTATATCTGTTGTCAAATTACCTGCTCATGCTTCTGTAAATGAAAACTGTAATGAAATTTATATTAAAATGATAGGCAATGATTGCCAGTGGTTTGCATTCTCTCTATCAAATGATAATTCCAATGTGTACATAAAAAGAATATAATTAAAGAACTTCATACAAGGGAATTCCATCAGCAATAGACCATTGTGTATAATGTAGAGTGACGGATCCAGCACAAAAGTTCAGCATGGGGCGGACCGAATGTTGATCGTTGACCATTGACCGTCGACAATCAGCGATCATAAGAGCGATATCGTTTATTAATATTTAATTAAATAATATTAAAAATTATTCAATATATATGTAAATGTTCTAAAACGTAATATATATAATCCACATTAAATTGTGCCCGAGACTTCTATGTGTTATTTAACAATTCACTTGCTCGAAGTAGAGCCGGGACTAGATGTACAGCTAGAAGTAGAAGAACTAGCTATAGACTTTCGTTTCAGTTGAAAAAATCGTTCTATAATATGCACAAATCGTTTCAATTAAAGCGGTATCAATCTAATAAGGAGTGGAAATGAAAGGGTTTATTTGCTTCCAAAATGTTATAGTTGTTTGCTCTCTTTTCTTCTAAACAAAAAACTTGTTATTAGGAAATACTTGTTTTAGTTTGCTTAGTTACTTGAAACATAATTGTAGATCATTGTCCTATTGTATTAAAAATTGAAAGGCACCTAGAATCATCCCAATTTTTTAGAATAGTACGTATATGAATTTTATGCTCGATGTTAAACTTTCACAATTCTCGGTCGACACTTGCTAGGTCAAATTATTTTTCCAACTTAGTACAGTGCAATCAATAAAAAAGCCCCAGCTTGCTCATTTTTTCTTCAAGTCTTTCCAAAATTAATTTTTTCCACAATTTTCTAAGCCTATATTGTCAAAATGTTAAGTTTTTCCTTTATCTATTATGTCAAACTCTAACACCATCTTAAATTGTTTCTTTGAAGGTTAATGATAAGGCCCAAACGTTTTAAATACCCAACTAAGGTTAATGATAAGGCTCAAACTTCTTAAATAACCAACTCTGCAGCCCAAAACAAAAGACTCAAATTAAAAAAGAAAAAAGGGCCCAAAGATTGGTCATCTTCTTCCTCCCTTCTCCAGTTCTTCTCGTCTTCTCTCTCTGCAACCGCACTCGGCGCCCGACAGTATTGAAGACTTCGGCGAATCCAGCACGAGCGGCCGCCCCCCCTCGCCAGGTGCTGGGTCTGCCCCTGATAATGAACCATAGCTTTCAGGGAACTGAAAAGGTGAATGATTTTAACTGGATTCCATTTTCAAATAATCCAACTTCAGGAATGTAATTATGTTCTAGACAGTGTAATGTAGCAGTTGACTTTATAGTAAATTGCACTGCATTAAAGAAGAAAAAGAAATTAAAATTGTATTCATTGTACAACAAGTCCAATAAAACATAGTCTAACTATTCAATGGACCTAGAATTGTTATACCAGATTACTCTGTATTACAACTTAGATGAACAGTAAGTACTCAAAATAAATTATGATGCCAAAATATCTGGCAACTAGCTAGACAGGGCACACTAGGCTCTGCAAAAAGCTTGAAACATTGGCAGTAAGGGTTATGCTAGATGTACATCATTTTTTAACCTAATCTTACCTACACTCACAATAGATTGTGGGAACCACACATTTGAGAGTTTTTTATTTATGCGGGCCTCGCGCGCATGTGAGAGGGTGGCACATTTTCTGTAACCCACATTCGGTACAAATAGAATTATCCTTGGCAGTAATTAGATAATTGATATGATAGTTATTGACATTGTTCTAAAAATCGTAAAGCGATATTAAGTGTAGAGGTGAAGCTTCAAGCATTGCGAGGTTAAGTGAGTATTGACGTAAATTTTTTTTTTAATATAATTTTAAATCATTTTGAAAATAATTTAATAATTAAAATAATACATATCAAACATCTAAAATTATAAAATACTATATTTATTTAATAATTCCTATCATTACTCAATTATATAATTTTCAAGTTTTCGAAATGCAAAAATTAGAATATGTTTCATAGTTTCAATTTTCAACTAGACAAATCCTACTTAATAGATGTATAGAAACTTCATACATATTTTTGGAGTTTACAACAAAATAATGAGTATCAAGATCACAATTACATAATGTAGATATCACCATAGCTTATATTTAATTTAACTATTTAGATAAAGTTGTTTTTAACTTTTGTATGAATAAAATCTTTTAAAAACTTACTAAAGTCAAATGAAAGTTTTAAAAAAAAAAGTTAAAAAAATAATAATAAGCTAAAGCTAAATAAAATAGTTTTCTAAAAAATTAATAAAGCACGCTTAGGGAAGACGAGAGAGAAGGATGAAAAATTCAATTGTTCAAGAATTGGAAAAAAAAAAGCGTCCACACACGAAGCAATGCGTTTTGCCCGAACTTCGAGTTTAGACAATGCCTAGGCACCACTTAAGCGAGCTTTTTAGAACAATGGTTATTGATAAGACTCTTAAACAAAAGCTTTATGATATACTAATAGAGTATTTCCGTGTTAATATTTTTTATTTCGGTTTATTTTCGTGTTTTGGGTTTTATTCCCGAATGTGAGCTACATAGATGAAAATGGAAAGAAAACGAAATGAAGTTTGAATTTGAAGCAAAGTGAAAGAGTCTAGACCCAAAGTTTCATGAATTTGATGATAGAGATGGAGAAAGGAAAAGATGGTAAAAAATGAAATTAGAAGGAACATTTTTCCTATTTAGACCCCCTTTGAGCTACATTATTTTTTCATTCCCATTCTTCTACTCATTTTCAACATATGTTTTTTAATAAAATAATATTTTTCATCACATCAATAACTTTTCTTTCTTTTTCAATTACACATTCCCCATCACATCAAACAAAAAAATGCATTCTTGGGAAAAAAATGTGCGCCAAACAGGGTGTTAAGGACCGCAGCTTCACCGAAACCCCTTGACACACACATTGTAAAAATTTTAATTTGTAAAATAGTTAGAAATTAGAAAATTTTAGTATGATTCCTCGGCATTTAAACGTCTATTGCCGTCGCTTAGGTTTTTGTTC